>JASCZW010000067.1:0-261189 GCA_034211315.2 Aedes japonicus | reverse complement strand
AAAAAAAATTATGAAAATGAGGTTTTTTATATTTTGGCCCCACAAAAGATGCTTGAAAAGTCATTGAAGTCCATTTGAAAAAAAAGACCATAGAATGTCATTATATTTAACAACCAAAATAAAAACAGAAATTAGCTTCAGCGGTTCCGTGATAAAAATAATGTGTGGGTGAAAAGAATATAAATACTTAATTTGGCAACTATTTGAATGCAGAAATAACATGTCCATTGGATCAAATTGTCAATGGCACAGGTCCGATGCATATATGTTGTTTTGCTGATGATGCGGCTATGTTCCCAAACTGGCTTTTGCTCGTTGATCCCCAATAAGGCCAGTATGCTCTGTAATATGCTAGTATAATATGTTTATTATGTTTTAATAGTAAAGAATTCGTGACTCGGTTTTTACATTTGAAAAATCAAGTGACAACCCAAGTTACCACGAGGCTGTTATGGCATGCATATACAGTGCCCATTCGCTGATTACAATTTCGTTTATTGCAACGTCTTTTAATTGCAAGTTCACTGATTGCATCGTTTGGCAATTAAAAAGCAATTAACTGTCATATGCAAATGTCAAGCAGTAATCTGTCATTTATGATCTGCGGTTCACGAGTTTTTGACAGTCGATTTGACGTTGTCAAATGTTGCAATGAGCGAATGGTCACTGTATAGGGCATATGCATTGCGTCTGGTGCATCATTGAAGTTGGGTTAAAGCTGAAAATGCCCCCACTAAGGTCGAACCAATGCTGAATATTTTATTATGCTATATCTTTTATAATGACTTATGCATTACTCAAGTAGCATTATTGCATTGGAGATGTATCACTATATTCTAAAAGCTAATCTAACGCTTCATTACTTGACAACTGTTGATTTGATGCAGTCCCACATTAATGATGTTGATTTTTGGTTGAACAAGTGCAATAATATAATGCTTTTAGATTACTTAGGAAGGCAAGGGTGATGAAATGTTCGCTTTCCATTTTGAACATCAATCAATTTATCCGCATTGTATAAATGGCATTTTGGCAACAAATCCTTTATAGTCTGGTCTCGATTCATACGCCAGCAAGAGTTTTGATTTTTTTGGTTTATCTGTAATGTAATATACTATTAAAAATCAACAAATCCCTGTCAATATAAAACAGCTTAGCTTTTTTTAGATACTTTCCCACATCTACAGTGTCTGCTATCTGCTCCATTTCCCCACTGGTTATTAATTTTCGAATACGATTTAGATTTGAAATTAACTTTCAAGCGCAAATTGACGTTATTCGACCCATTTTATATTGTTGAAAAAAAATAATATGTAGCTATCTCAAAATTGATTTAGGCTCTGTTTTCTTGCGTTTTGAAAACTAATAAATCAAATTCATAAAATACGATTATTCAGCATTCAACGTTTTAGATATATCTAGGATTTATTTTTCATTAGGGCGAATCTGAAATTGAAAGACTCTCTTTGATTATTATCTCTTTCATTCATATTTCATTCAGCTTTACTTTTTCATTCTACTATTAATAGAATATGCTAGCCAGCGCTGTTGTGTTCCTATCTGTACTAAAGAATCCCTCAAAAGTTTTATATTGGCGCTGTGATAAATGAAAGAGAGCGAGAGAGGAGAGGATCTTCCATTGTTAGATTCGCCCTATTGAAAAAAAATCCTAGATATTTATAAAATTGGATAAAATTTACCTAACATTGAGTAATCTCGAATGAGCGTGTATGTGAGAATACTATGACATATGGAAATATACTTTACCTTGTTTTCAAGATACTTTAGTTTTTGTTTGCACAACGAGGGAACTTTTTACTGGGGAGTGCTCATTCGAAAGGGACCATTTTTAATTTTTAAAAGGACATTGAAATGAAAAAATATTTGTACCAACTGTTCCATCTTAGCATTCTTCTTTGATATCGTCGAAAAAAAATTCTTAGGTTGGTAGGACTGTTATACGTTTACATGTCAAATTTGAGAACGATCTGTCACGAAGCTTTTTTTTACGGCACTATAAGCAAGTCAACGTCCAGTGTGTTTTTCGAATTTTACTATGGCATAAAACGTTGAGCAAAGAATTAGTTTGAAATTTTGTTATTCCAACGGAATAAGGGCTTCGGATGCATTGAAAATGTTGCAGAAAGTCTATGGGAAATCTGGGAAATCGGGTGGTTTGAATGGTATAAGTCGTTCAAAGAGGATCGTACATCAGTTGAAAATCTGCCTCATGATCGTCGTCCGCAACATCAATGAACGAAAAAAACATCGAAAAAGTGGAAAAAAAAAAAATTTTTGCAAAATCGCCGTGTGACGAGAAGTAGCTGATGAGCTCAACATATCAAATGGATCCGCTCATAGCATTTTACACGATGTTTTGAGCATGAGACGTTTGTCCGCGCGTATTTTTCCAAAATTGTTGCATTTTATTCAGAATGAGCAACGCAAAACTGTCGCTAAGGAAATACTCACAATAAGTGATACGGACATCCCGCTTTTCATAACTGGTGACGAGACTTGGGTCTACGAGTACGACGCCGAAACAGCCCAGCAATCATCGGAATGGCGCTTAAAAAATGAGCCGAAACCCAAAAAACCGCGTCAAAGACGATCGAAAATTAAGGTTATGGTGACTGTCGATAGCCAAGGTGTGGTGCACTCGGAATTCCTTCCGGAAGATCAATCGGTCAATGCTGAATATTATTTGGGCGTTATGAAGCGTTTGCGTGACAATATTCTCTCAAAATGGAAGAATTGTGGGACAACAAGTCGTGGTTTTTGCATCACGATAATGCACCAGCTCACCCATCATGTTTCATTCGCGTTAACATCGCCGGATTCACCTGATATGGCACCATGTGTTTTTTTCCTCTTCCCCAAACTCAAATTGCCGCTTCGTGGTTAACATTTTCAGAAGATTGAAGTCCAAAAAGAAAATTCGAAGAGGGAGCTTAAGGCGATACCAAAAGAGGCGTATGAAAATCCGAAGACTACTTTATCAAGAAGACTGGCAACTCTGCCAAAAGTCAATAACTGCAATGAGATCTCCGAGTTAAAGTCCATTAATCACGTCATGCAAAAATGACTTTATATAACACCCTCTGGTCACATTTTTGTATGGACCTTCAAATTTGTTTATATGGAAAGTCACGATTTCCCAACCTCCATCTCCCCCTTACTGCGTGACATAATTAATGGACCTTTACAAATAGAAAAAAACACAAAGTCGAAATCTACTGTCTACTTGATTACAATTAATTTTTTTCAGAGTATATTTTTTACAAATCATGAGTATAATATTTCGCTTTGATAATTATTGACGACGTCTGCCAAATCTCGAAGAAGACCCAACAAGAAATCTATAGATGCACCCGCACCAGCTGATCAATCTGAACACCAGAAGAAAGCAACAAAATCAAACAAGGTGATGACTTAGTCTTCTTTCAATGGCAATCAACTTTTAAAGCATCGGTTTTCAAACGGGGCAAAGTTCTCCATCCAGTTAATGGTGTCAGCAAGTTGGTTCCTCTCGACACAGATGTGTAGTAAACAAAACCAGAACGGGATGCATCCAAATTACGGAGCTGACGGTGAATTTTGTTCTTCTCGAATTGACTGGTTTTATGATTTATTCAGGCTGGGTTGTTGACAATTTTTTACAGCTATTCCGATTCGTTGGCTTACTGCGACAATGCTCATAATTTATCGTGTTGCTGCGATGCGAAGTAGTACGATATGTGTGAATGATTTTCACTACTCTTGATAATCAAAAAGGATAACACACAGCAAACCACTTTGACAACAGATTTTTTTTTGTAATTGTTGATATGTTTTGCTAACATGAGGTCACACGCACACCACTTTTTTTCGAAGAGAACTGCTAACACATATATACTGAGCTTCTACCTTTGCTAGATAGAGGAGCTGTACGCAGTGACGGTTGACATTTGTATGGGAAACGTGAAGAGCTGCCAGTCTTCCTGTTAAAGTAGTCTTCGGAAAAGTGCTATAAGGAATGGAAAATACGTTAGCATATGTGTATCGCTTTCGATGATGATTATTTTGAAGGAGATCAAATAAATATTGAAGAATAATTAACCGTTTGTGTTTTATTTAACCAGTCTCGTTCATATTTGAGCAGAAGGTATGTACTAGTTGAACCCGGTGCGAACGGTGCTACCAGCGGGATAGTCATTTAGAAAATAAATGTATTTTTTGGCTCAGGAAGTACAAGCACACCGGTCTCAAGCTTAATGCTTCGCCCCTAATAACGCAACTTACACCAACACACTCTCAAATATTGTATCAAAATAACATAGCGAATCAAAACAACAACAAAGATACTAGTACCGAAAGGTACCGAAAGGTACAGAAAAGCGCAAGAATTATTGCAAGGTGCAGACTGCAAGGTGTATTTCAGACCTAGGTATTCTTCAACAGGGAACCAATTTCAAATCGCTAGTTGCATATTGATTGTTGGTGCTACGTTTGCAACTAAATCAATGAAAATTTAATAGAACTTTATAACTGGTGCATTTAAGTTTGTGTTTTGAATTGATTTTTATTAGAATATTTTAGTTTGCTGATGTGTGCCTTCGATTAGAGAGTGTTATGGTTTTATTTTGTTTTTGTTTGCGTTGCAGAGTTGCATAGATTTATTGACCTTAACGGCAACTTAGAATTAAATTTCTTCACTATTTTTATTCAATAGTATACAGAAAGAAAAATAATTTATGTTTGACCCTTAACTGGAACAGTATCTACAGAAATGCCATGTCGGTAATGGAACTGCTCCGTAACGGAACTGGTTTACGACGATAAGTTTGCCGAACATCGGTATTTGTAGGATACCGGCCATCCGGATTGTTCGGAGAGTTTTTCCCGAGTCCTGGAGTGATGCCGAAAGTTGAGTTTGGTAGACAGGTGCAAGCCGTTTCAGCCAAGAATGGCTACGGTGGAGGAAATGTTTATCAAACATTTGTCGGAGCAGGTGGATATACTGAAGAAAACAAAAAAGTAGTGACGATCTTGATGGGTTGGAGGAGTTAAGTTCGAGATACGATGCTATTTTCGTTAACCTGCAATAACATATGGGGCAAGCATGGCGGGTTTGTATAGGCATCATTTAGATACCTTGGAAGAAGCAGAACGCCGGCCAGTCGAACCTCGCAAAGGATTTTCTGACAATTTAGAGCGGAGCGAAACAGGTAGTTGTTATCCTTTTTGTCCCCTGAAATATATAAGCTATATTATATGATCACATCACTTATCAAGGTGAATCCTTATCCATCGAAGCCTACCCTACAAACATAGAAAAACCCTCCTTCCTGTAACCTTTGTGGGGATGCAAAGGTAAACACAGCCCTAAACAGCAAAGGTCATGCTAACTTCCCTTCCCTATGCCCACCTGATTGCAAGAACGTGGCCGGCGCTGTTATTGAACATTAAAGAAATTGAGTCACTGAAACGTGTACAGTGAGAATAGCCGGTTTCTCCAAGCCCTATTCAGTTGATCCATTGTGCAATTTAACCGATTCTGATCTATCCCGGAGTAGCAACCCTTGATATGTTAGTCAAGCTAAGATAAGGGGCTATACATTAACCACGTAGACTTTTTTAGGAAGAGGGGGGGGGGGTCTGACCATAGTCTACGCTCCATACAAAATTTAAAAAAAAAATGAATGGAGAAAAGTCTACGTGCCAGCGTCAGTGGTGTAGTGGTAAGCGTGACTGCTACTGGCACCCCAGTGGGTCTGGGTTAAATCCCAGTCGACGTCGGTGGTTTTTCTGAGACGAACGAATCTTGGTCACGTCTTTCTTCGGAAGGGAAGTAAAGCCGTTGGTCCCGGTTCATAGTCATGATTCGTTAGATAGGGTCCAGGTGGTGGAGTCGTCTCCCTGGCGTAGGTGATTGTCACCATGTGAGAAGATAGACCGTGTGGGGAGGGAGGCCGGTCTGAAATTTTAAAAAATGAGTCTACGTGGTATATGAACAGGCCCTAAGCAAAATTAAGCTAAGCTAGCTAATAGCACCCACGCAGATAGAAAAAGTGCAGTAGTTCCTACTATTTTTGTTCACTTAAATTCTTGTAGAGTAGCTCAAAAATCCCCCTTCTAAGGGTGAAAGGATTCAAACTTCAAACAAAACATGCTTCTTATGCGAAAAATACACATTTAGTGTTGTAGTTGCCTAGATAATTTTCATGTTTGGTTGAAATTTATGTTTCTTCTGTACCACCAGTCCCTTCCAGAGTTCAAACCATCGAAAGAACCTTTCCTGACCCCAAAAACCCATCGCATACAAATTTTCACGCCGATCAGTTCCATCTCTGTTTCATTTTTATGAAAGCCCACTTCCTTACAAAAGGGAGGAGTCTCAAACTACCATAGAAAATATCCTGCCTTAAAAAACCCTCACATGCCAAATTTAGTTCGATTTGCTTGATTAGTTCTCGAGTTATGCCGAATTTTGATTTTTATTTGTATTGGAATCCCCCTTTAAGACATGAAGAGGAGTCTCAATCCATCATGATAATCTTCTCCGGCGCCAAAAATCCCCGCATTCACATTTTCATAACAGTTGAGATAATCGTCACGTTTGGTTGAAATTTGTGTTTCATTTGTCTTCGAGCCCTCACCCCCTTATACAGAGGGGAGGGATTTAAAACCACCGTAGACAAATTTCTTGTTTTAAAAAAATTCAACGTGCCAAATATGATTCAATTTGCTTAATTAGTTCTCGAGTTATACAGAAACTTGTTTTCCATTTGCATGGGAGCCCCCCTTTCTAGAAGCGGGAGGGGTCTCTAACCACCATGAACATATTTTCGTCTTCAATAATCTCCACATGCCAAATTTAGTTCTATTTGCTAAATTCGCTCTCGACTTATGCAGAAATTTGTGTTGCATTTGTATGAAAGCCCCCCTACCTTCCTTCCAGAAGGTGAAGAAGTCTCAAAGCACCATTATTTTCTACAAAAACCTCCATATGCTAAATTTCATTCCATTTGTATGATTAGTTCTCCAGTTATGTAGAAATTTGTGTTTCAATTGTATTCTCCATTATATCATTCAGAGAAAAGTAAGTTAACAAAACGTTCCATAATATATCAAAATATTAGGTTTTTTTTAAATCATTTTTGTTACCATTTATTTTCAAGTATAAAAGTTTAAGTATACTTTTTTTGTAGTATGTTATTTTTTAAGCATAGTCCTTTTTATATCGATAGCTTTCTTCAACACGTCAAGGTGATCAAACAAACGATTGTTGAGTTATAACATTTTAAAGACAAATCAGTCATTTTTAAATGCAACGTAAGTGGACTTTGTAACTTCTAAAGTGGTGCCTGAAAAAATAGGCATTTTCAGGCAGATAAAAATTCAGGCAGTCTCTGTGATTCAGGTTATTTCCAGGCTATGGCCTGGATCCTAAAACATTGCCGTTTGGTATGAAAATCAGGCTTTGGTCTTATTGTATTGTCCGTCACGGTACTGAGCGATTTGTTTAATCCAGCTCAGGAGTCGATCAAGCCAGCCAGCAATCGAAGCTTTTTAGTAGGCCCTTCATCAACGATTTATAATATTTCCGGTATCTCCGATAGACTGCTCTTTCCGATGTCAAGTTCCACCCAAAATGTGGCCTTTTTGCTCCACTAACGGTTGCCAAATTTCCAAATTCCTTTGTTAGGCAAATATCGCCGATCAACCGCGTGGAATCCGTGCAACTAAATCATGTCAAGCAGGCCAATCGAATGGGAATAACATAATAAAGTTGAACCACATTCAGGTAACGCACACCGAAATTAACAAGTGCCAAAGTTTCGCACTTGAACACAGATCTGCGCAGGGCGAGAAAAAGTGTGTAATAATAACCAAACATATCCCAAGCTTCAAGTTCATCACGAGAGAGAAGATCGCGAGAAAACGAAAGAAAAAAAAACACAACTGAATCATGCGAAGAAAAACAGCAAAACGTCTGTCAGTAGTTTACTTGCTCTCTTTTTGGCGCTTTTCGAAATTGAATCAAGCCACTTTGGGGTGGTGCGCAGCGGCTTGCAGCCCCAGACCCCGATAGTGAATGGTGTTAGCGTGGTAAAACATAAATATTATTGCCGACTCACTTGGCACCTTGGAAAGTGGCTGCAGCGGTAGCCAGATAGAGTCTCGAGAGAAATGTGGCGTTGTGCACCTTCCTCCTACCAGCCAGCCACAAGAGCCGAATAGGGCCCAGGTAAAAATGTCTAGAATCATGCGGTTCGGGTCATCGAACGGCAAATGGCGCAATCAGGGCTTTGTGGTTGAACTTGAGTTTGATGGTTGAGTTTACTTACTGTGGGTGATTAGTTTGCGTTGGGTCCTCCATTAGCATCGTGAAGTAAGGCCTAAAATTTTGATCACTTCATCATAGGACCATGCCGACTGAGATCGGTTGTAATTTACAACGATGACAATACCATTCCGGGGCACTTTCAATGATTTGTTGCGCTGAGTACAATTCCGGAGACGAGCTCGGTCGAAGATAGATTCCACACACAAAGATCGTCGTCTTGTCTGAATTGATACGCACAGCGATTTGTTCAATATTACCACAGTCGACAAGCTCTACTAACCTACAGTTTGCTTTAACTGCAAATATTTAGCATGTGTACAAAATCCATGATTACGAAACGAATGAAAACTTATTTATTTACGAAAATAAACTTACAGTAAATTAATTTCGAGTGTCGCAATAATTACTCACCCTCTAGATATTCTAGTAATTGCTGAAGGATCATTTATAAAGTGAGTTCCTCCAGAGAAACGTTCTCAAAACAAAGCAGGCCATCGCCCTTTTAGCTTCTAAACCGAATTCCGTGTCTTGGTACGAAAGAAACAAACTGTTACAATACGTTCAGAACAATGACATGCACAGCACACCCGCCGGCTGCAGATTAGGCACGTGGGAGTAGCGAATCTAAGAAGGAATAAATTTCAGCAGCTACACATATCTAGGCGCGTACAGCATAATTGCATCTTTGCAGCTGCAATTCCATTTGATTGCCCGATTCAACGAGCATTCCGGGAAACAGATTTAAAACAGTACAAAGAATCCAACAATCCCAGCCAGATCCAGTCAGCCGGCAGCAACTACCAAACAGTAAGACTGCCGGAGCTTGATCTTGACTCTCCCGTAACCGGGAGTGCATAATTACAATTGCTAGCATTATTTGACCAAAGCCAGCAGCAGCAGCCGTGATCTAACATACCATTTCTTCGCTGCATCGGTGATGCTGTTACTCGAAGTGCATTCAACAGCAGCAACAGCAGCAACCATTAGGGCCCAGACATGCGAGAGCGAGGTGAGGCGCCCCAACAGAACAAACAGGCAAATAGAGATGCTGATTCGCTTCGTACGCCACGATTCTATTCAATTATCCATCGCGTCTCTTCTAGCGGCTATGCCAGTCATGTTTTGTGTAGTCGAGCATCACCTCGGGAAGCCCTAAGCTTTTCGGAATGGAGAGGAGCTGGTTCCGGAGTGTCCATAATCTGCTTGAATCTTGAACGGAATCCCCCGCTGATAAGCCAGCAGCATGTAGCACCAGCACAGTAGTAAGCAGCAATCGGTCCATTCAAGCAAAGCTATGCTTCTGTTTGTATGCTTCTTCGGATGCTTGTTTCGGTACTATATATTTCTCTGCATCTTGCTTGCATTTCTCCCGTTGTAAAGCAAGCGCAGCGAAAGGCAGCCATATGAACGTGTTGTGAAATTAAAAAGCACTTTCTATGCGTAACTGAGTGCGGCCAATGTGTAACGGAATGTTGAATGTGCTTAATTTGATCGATTCAATACTAAGAACCTACATATACAGTGGCGTCAGTTCACATAATTCCAGTTTGGTTATTAGAATTATAACTTGTTTTAACTTTATTCAAATGATCCTGCTTTTCCAATTATCAAGCATGAAAAGCTTACAACCAATACAATCCCAATAATCTTCCAATCCGTATAAAGGGTGGACCAGTCAAAAATTTGTCAAACACAATGAAGTGCACACTGATTAGTTTATTAAATAAATGATCAATGTTAATTTCTTTTTTAAAGTTCATCGTCCACAAAACCCAGGGCAGTTTTTTGATTAGGCTCCTGATTTTCCAAATGCAAACTGTCGGGCTTTACGGTTCACACCTTCCACCAAGTTTAGTACCGCTGTTATATCCACCTCTTTTGATGCTGAACGCCAATTTACCTTGAATTGTTACTCAGTTCCAAATGTTTTTTTGTGTTTTTTTAGGTTTCTCTTTACGATTGTCCAATATTTTCAATTGGGCGCAATTTCGGCAAGTTTGGAGGGTTTTTCTCCTTTGGTACGATTTGTACACTGTTGGCGATATACCATTCCTGAGCAATTTTTTCGTAGTGGCAAGAAGCGAGATCTGGCCAAAACAGCACGGAACAACTATGTTTCATCAAGCAAGGCAATAAGCGTTTTTGCAAGCAATTCTATACATAAATATCTTGGTTGACAGTCTCCGTTGTCACGAAACTTTTGCTATTTAGCCCACGGGTGCAAATCGCTTGCCAAACTAAGTATTTTTTTGGGAACTTCGACATTTTTCTTTTCGACAACTTATCTTGAACCTTACCTTTTCCGGAAGCCCAAGCAACACCAAACTGTCATAATTAGTAGCAGCAACTGGAATGTGACCTAATTGAGTTACATTGAAGTATTATTTACTGGTTTGCAACAAGTGCGCTACTAGGGAGCCGTATGACCTGGGAGCTGCTTGAAGCGTTAGAAGTGAAGAAGTCTTCGGAAATTCTTCTAATGTTTTTAGAAATGATCGCAATTTGGAAATTTCTGAAAAGAAGTCAGGTGATGGTGTTTTAATTCAGAAATTATCGATACATCATCAGTTATGGAATTTGAACATGTATGGGTGAAAGTACACATGGCAGGTGAAACACATGTATTTGCCTCAGTGTATTTTCCCCCAAACAACGCTCGTAAAGAAGTATATGAACATTTTTTTCAAATTGCGCTTCCCCTAGAAGTGAAAGTTCACATATATGGAGATTTTAATCAACGTAGTGCTGAATTCATTGTAGATACCGAAGATGAGTGCATCCTTCTACCAGTCGTCGGAGAAAATGAAACATTGCAGTTTATTTTCGACAAAACTGCAGGTTTAGGGCTAAACCAAGTTAATCATATAAAAACCAGAAAATTGCTATTTAAATTTTTTATTAACAAGTATTGAGGAAGATTTCTGTGAAGCAGAATCACTTTTTCCATTATGATAAAATGAAGCTTTTCGCACAGCAATTGAGTTTTCTTTATTTATCCACGAATACAAAAGACCCGATGACTTCGGATATGAAGAGGTCTTCCAATATCATTTAGCAAATTATGATATCATAAGAAACAATATTATCGGAATTGATTGGCAAACCATTTTTAAGAACGAAGGAAATATTGAGACTTCTGTTGAAGTTTTTTATAAATTATTGTTTGAAATAATATTTGAAGAAGTAGCACTCAAAAGAATAAGGCGACAAGGTAAGTCATACCAGCCAGTTTGGTATAATAAACAAATAAAAAATCTGAAAAATCGGAAGCAAAAAACACACGAAATATACAAAAGAGATGGTAACAGCAATAACCTGGCAAACTACTTGAGTATTTGTGATGAACTGAATCTAATCATAAAAAATGCATATGATGAGTACAATGCAAAAACTGAACTTGAAATTAAGTCTTGCCCAAACAATTTTTTCAATTATGTTAAAACTGAATTGAAATCTGACAACTTCCCATCTAGAATGCATCTTAACTCAAATGTTAGTAATAACGCGGAAGAAATTTGCAATCTATTTGCAACATTCTTTCAAAAAATATTTACCACATTTGCTAAAGAAGATCGCGATTACGAATATTTCGATTTCTTCCCAGGATTTTCAAGGGACATTGGAGTTAGTCAAGTCAAATTTCAAGACATATTTCAAGGTTTGAATAATTTAGACGTTTCTTAAGGATCTGGCCCTGATGAAATACCATCAGCATTTATGAAAAACTTAGCATTGGAACTTACATCACCTTTATTTTGGCTATTTAATAAGTCACTGAAATCTGGGATCGTTCCCAATTTTTCCTATTTTAAAAAGTTGGAATTGCCATTTTATCTTGCATTCCTAAACATTTTGAAGCAATTAGTAATGATAAATTGTTCACTCAAATCAAAAACAGAATAACTACAAAGCAACATCGATTCTTCAAAGGACGATCAACTAGCACAAATTTACTGGAATTCGTTAACTACTCTCTGATAGCAATGGACAATGGAAACCATGTAGAAGCTCTTTATACAGACTTCAGCAAAGCTTTTGATCGCTTTGACATACCCATGCTTCTTTTTAAATTGCAAAAAATGGGAATTGAGCCAGGAATTCTCAAATGGATCGAATACTATCTCACTAACCGTCAACAAATAGTAAGATTCAAAGAGAAGAAATCAAACCCTATTCAAGTCACCTCTGGAGTCCCCCAAGCCTCTCATTTAGGCCATCTCTTATTTATTTTGTTTGTAAATGACGTTCCCTTTATTCTTAAGAACAATAAATTTCTTGTTTATGCTGATGATATGAAACTATTTTTAGAAATAAGAAGTAATGACGATATCATTACATTCCAGCAAGAAATAAACGTTTTCTATGTCTGGTGTAACAAAAGTCTTTTACAGCTAAACGTAAAACAATGTTATTCGATAACTTTTAGTAGGAAACGAAGCATCCTAGACGTAACTATTAATTTAGGGAATCAGCCAGTTGAAAAGTATAAAAGAGTAAGGGACTTAGGAGTTATCTTGGATTCCAAACTTACATTCATTGAACATTACAATACTATCATCAACAGAGCAAATAATATGCTTGGATTTACAAAACGTTTTTGTTACAATTTTCATAACCCGTATACAATACAAACATTATACATTGCATATGTGAGGTCAATACTGTAATATTGTGGCGTAATTTGGTCACCCTTTTCAGTCATACAAGAAAAACGAATAGAATCGAAACAGAAGCAGTTTTTACTATTTGCCCTTCGTAAATTAGGTTGGACAAGGTTACCTCTTCCATCTTATGAAGCGCGCTGTATGCTAATCAGCATCCGATCATTAAAAAAGCGCCGTGAATTTGCATTAGTTTCATTCGTAAATGATATTGTTGCGCAACGCGTTGACTCAGTAGAACTTTTAGCAAAACTTAATTTTTACATTCCGTCCCGGCAATTACGAAATGGAAATATATTTACTACAAGCCATCATCGCACAAATTACGCCAAATTTGGGCATCTTATTCAGATGATGGCAACGTATAATAAACACGGAGAAAATGTTGACTTCACTATGACTACAACAAAATTGAAGCAATAATTCAATGCAATTAGATAACCTAAACATTCCAAAAGTAAACCTGATATGTAAGTTTTTTTTTAAAACATACTATATATTTATGAAGTGTAATATAAAACTGTAAACATCACTGTAACAAAACGGTCTACTAAATAAAATAAAAAAAAATAAAAAATAAAAATCAACCTTGACGTCCATTACGACGCGATCAAACTTGGTCAACAAACTCGTGTACAATTTCCGCACTATTCCTTTGGCTTTTGTGTTTGCTTGTCATCTCGATTTGGTGTCATTGTAACCATATATCTGGCCAGTCCAGCTCGTTTTTTGCTCTTTGCACTGTAATGTGGGGTTTCCCAGAATTCTTCCAGTTCCTGGTTTCGGTTTCCTCCTGATACCGATTTCCTGGCAGCCGTCGGGCGTTCTCCGAACACTTTTATAACATTAGTCACGGTTGGGTTGGCAATACTAGGTGATTTTGCTAAATCGGCGTGAGAATAATTTGGTTTTTGCATAAGCGCGTGCAAAATTTTGATACGCTGCTCTTCTTGCTTCGACGCCATTTTGACAACTGAATAGAAAATGGCAAAAACAAAAAAAAAGTCCACGTTTCGTACGCAAACACCTACAAAATGCTTTAAAGTTTTTTAAATGCACGGTTAAAAAAAACTATGGAATATTTGAGTCGACCAAGTATTGACCGTTCTACCCTTTAATGAGGTCAGCGGATCGGCCATTGTCGTCACTGACCATAGATCTGACGACTGACCAATGGAAATTCATATCACATTAGCTTATGAACAAGTTTTCAAAAATACTCGCGATTCAACTGACAGGATAAGGCTTCGTTTGAAGATAAATGTTTTTTCTATGAAATGATTCTACACAAAAAGAAAAACCGGTAGAAATCACCAATCCAAGGGTTAAATTAAAAACACAAACTTTGGTTTTTTTCAAAAATTATTAGCGAATTGTAGCGAACGAAAATATTTTATCCAAATTAATTCCGAAAAAAAATTGTAAATGCGCCTGTTCTATTAAATTTTTATTCATTTAGTTACATGCGTAGCAAGGCTCTTACTGTCATCATATTTGTCCTGTACTATTTGATAAAATATTAGTATTGAACTAATTCTTCTATTTGGTGTTTGTTAGCGTAAGAGTTGCAATGCTTAGGGTATGCGCACAGCAAAACCTAGCCATGGTTCATTAGTCACATCTTTTTTATTTGTCAATTTAGAGATATCACCAATACCGGTAACACAATGTCATTGTGTGTGTGAACGTTTTGCAAACGTTTTGCTGTTACAAAAGCATTGTGTTGAAAATGGAGTCGAAAAACCACAAGTGCGAGAAAAAATGTGGCACAAAAGTGTGGAAAATCCGCCTATGCCGCATCATGACATAGCAAAATCACTGGCTGATTAAGCAAATCTCGAACCTTTCCATCCAAGATGTGGCTAAAACGGTCAAAACACCGTATTCTTTCGTTCAAAAAGTGAATAAAGCGGCAGGATATAGGTACATGTTAATCAAAACTCCAAACAGGAACGATAAGCTGGAAACCAGCTCTAATACAAAAGCGCGTAAGTTGTACGACAAATTGCTTATAAAATTTGATTGCGTGGTTATGGACGATGAAACAAACTTCGAAACAGACTTCAAGCAGTTTCGTGGTCTTGAATTTTATACCGCATTACAACTTGGCAATGTCGACGATCATTTCGAGGACGAAAAATTGTCGAAGTTTTCTAAAAAGTGCCTCGTTTGCCAGGCTATTTGTAGTTGTGGTTTGACGAACAAAATCTTCATAACTACAGGAACGATTAATCAACAAGTTTTCGCCAACGAGTGCCTGCAAAAATGGCGCAAGCCTGTCCACGTGAAATTTCGGACAGCAGAATAGCAGCAGAAAAAAATAGTAATATTTCATTGTTTATTATACAAGAATAGAGTTATATCTACAATAGAAACAGTTGATTGAGATGTTAATCATTCTTTTGGTAATTTTTTTGATTTTTCTGTCTGTGGTACACCTGCCGTCAGGTTCCGTACGCTTTACTCAGATACGCCCGCCGTGACGATTCTCCTTCGTCTCTTGAAATCATCGATAACATCTGCATTCTTCTTAGTTTCGAAGAGTTTCCGCTTAACTAGAGCCCAGTATTTCTCTATTGAGCGAAGTTCTGGATAGTTTGGCGGATTGGCTATTTTTGGCACGTATTTGACTTCTTTTGTCAAATTCCAGGACGGATTTCGCATAGTGCCAAGAGGCCAAATACGGTCAAAACGGAGCTGGAAAATTATGACTTTTGATAAACGGTAGCAATCACTTTTGCTGACACTCTTTCTCGTACACATCCCTATTCATAGTACCGGTAGAGACGAAACTTTTAGTTTTTCGACCACAACTACATACGGCCTGCTCCATCAAATACTTCTTCGGGAATTCGGGCACCTTCTTTGTCCAGAAATGCTCGGCAACGGCGTTGCTTTGCATTCCGGAATAAAATAGCCAGACAGGAAGTCGTTTAAAGTCTTCGAGTACGTATGTTTCGTCGTTTATTATGACACAAGAAAATGTTTGCAAAAAATTGGTGTAAAGCTCCTTAGCACGACTTTTGGGAGTGAAATTTAGCTTGTCATCAGGGTTGGGCGCCTTTTTCAATTTGTACGCCTCCAGTCCTTTTTTTTTTTTTTTTTTTTCTTTATTAAAGAGACTTTTAGCCTCCTGGGCTAGTTCGTCTCTTGCCTCCAGTCCTTGCCTCTGCCTCAATCATCGCGAAATCATCAAATATCAAGTCTTATTCTTCTTATCGTTTCATGTTTATTGCTTTCAGAATTTGCTTATTGCTTGCTCTCAACTTAGTGTTCTAAATGCTTTTCCACAGTTGTAAATTGGGAGCTTCGATGCCAAGGTACCATTTAAGAATTATTATGGTTGTGTGAAAAATATACCCAGAGAGTCGAGAAATTAAGTTTAGCGAAAAATTCCTAGACCAGAGCGGAAATCGAACCCAGCCACCTCCATTACGGTGTTACTTTGTAGATGCGCCTTTGCCAGTTGAGCTACAGAAGGCTCCACTAAATATAAAATATCAAGTCACTTGGTTTGAATTCGGCTGAGTAACAGTGAGGATTGACGGAAACTTACGCACTGTCAAAGAAGTGTTTCACAATAGTCAACCTGAGAGCTCCAATATAAACAGATAGTTATCAATTGTGATAGTCGTGTATATAAATATTCCTCATACTTCGTAAATAATACACCTAGCACAACTATTCTTCATGTTTTTCAACCTAATTGAAGAATTGTGTCGCTATCTTCCACGATGCCATTATGAATGAATTTTGAATACGCATTACGTAAACGAATACCACTGCTTGAATACTACCCCATGGCAGAGATCATCATTAACTCCCTTTTCTATTAGCAGCAGAAAAAAAATCATCTTCCGAAAACAAATATTTACTCGTTCCATCAATAGACCGTGATGGGTGCTCATTCCGTCCGACCAAAAATAGCAGAAAGTCGAGACAATTCCGGCACTGTTTATTGACTCCAGCCGTCTCTTGGTTAAATTTTCTCCCAAAGTCAATTCACCTCCCTCATTCCCTTCCACATCTTTCGAACAAACCAACACACGTGTTCTATCCTGCTGTCTTCCTGTGCCCAATTTCGGCACCCATTTCCACTCCTTTCGCCTCAACATCATATATTGTACATGCCAATGCCGAGATGCAATGTCTCTGCCTAATGGCATGTGAATGATTTATTAAAACGACGATCCCAGAATAGCAAGATCCGGTTTATTACCCGTCGTCCTCGTGGCATCGAAAGTCGCGCATCTTGCGACAGAAAAAGGATACGCGGGAGTGTGTCTGTGGCTGTGTGTGTGTGTGTGTGTGTGTGTGTGTGTGTGTGTGTGTGTGTGTGTGTGTGTGTGTGCATGTTTCCAGCGCTCCCTTCAGTCCATTCTAGAAAGCCTAATTTGAAATATTGATTTCAGCAACCGATCGACTTTCTGCTGGATCGCTTCTATGGTCAAAATAAAAAAAAGAAGTTGCGAAGCGAGCGATGACGTTCATTAGAGCAGAGGTCTTCCAATCGGGTTCTGCGGACCACTGGAAGAACATATAAGAATAAAAAACAATATGTTTTTATTCATTGAAGTTTTCAAACTCGTCCTGGAGATTAACCGCCAAAGGCTTTCTCCTCAAAACCAATGCTCCGTGTCCTAGAACGCTTGAGAACCCCTGTACCTTTGTGTGTGTGTTTGTATATGACATGGGTGGGTGGACGAAACTACACGATTCCAATAAATTATAAACGACACATCGGATTGACACATGTGTCAAGTGGTGTCTACATCATCGCTGTCCTCTGTCTGGTTGTGTTGTGTTGTGCTGAGTTGTCCTCGGGGTTGGCCACGTTGTTCCACGTGTCAACGGCTAGCCAGAGTTGTGGTGACATGATGTGAGTTTTGCAGCGTGTCAGTCAAGTAAATTAAATTTATAGTGTCGGGCAGGGTATCAACCCAGCAAACAACTTGGTTCACGTTATTTAGTTGCAAATCATTCAAATGCACTTTTATAGGATATGAATGCATCGTCTGCTTACGCATTTAGCGAATTGAGATCCAGCTGGATGGCGGCCACATATCCTTCACCCAAAACGGCAGATGTTCCCGAACACTGAAAATTTCTTTTCGTAAAGTAGCTTTCACGCACTTCGTGAATATCGATATTCTACATAGAACAAATGTCTGATATATTGTATGAAACATTTATATTGATTTTTACCTGGTGAAATGCTATCATCACACGCTTTTATTAAATAAAGACCAGCCAATCGCTGCTTTTCTTTTATCGTACTCAATCAAAATGCTGTTGCTGCTGGGATGGGCAGAAATAATTTATCTATCTATCCTAAAATAAAAATTGAAGCGCTGTCAAGAGTTATAACTCTATTGATAAGTAAACAACGACGAAAAATTCATAACTGGTAGTTGTGTTTTCAAAACCTCTAATTGGAATTTGTTTTCCAATATTTGTGGTCTTTTGGGAGTGTAAAAACAGAGATTTCGAATCGCTAGAATCAGCCTGTGCCATCGGCGATATTTGAACTCGATCAAGCGTATAAAAGTCACTCAAGGTGGCGGATCCGTTCCTGCCTTGATCTACCCCGCATGGAGATGTGCGGCAAAAGTGTGAGCGTTTGCTTCGAAATACTGCTTAACAATACGGCTCTATCAGACCTACACAGAAAAAAAAGCATTCCCAAAAATGAAAACGGACCGTGAACTAGTTCACGAAATCAGGATTTTTCCCTTTATACGTTATTTAGCTCATGATTACGTGATTTAGTTCACGGTGTATTTTTGCTAGTTCCCAATTTGATCATTACAGTTCACTTTCTCTTCACATCTTTGATTGAAGTAGAAATTTCTGTTCACAACTGGGATCCCATGATGTTGGTATATATTTCCAATTTCAAAATCTTATAGTTTAAATTTGGCGTTCTGTACGCAATAAGAACTTAATTTGTAATGTATTTTAAAGAACGCACAACAACTGCACGTGGTTGAATTTCGAGTCGATAAAGAAGATCTCTCAGTCATTCAGGCAACCATCAGAGAGACGTTTTTTTTAGTTTGTAACATTTGTATTGTTTTCGTACCATGCACGAATCTTGTTTTTGTGACCACAAATGTCAAGTGTAAATCAGTTTCGTTGCAGAAAACAACGAACAGTTTCGTTTGTTCTACCTTTGATTTCGTAATATGAACCAAAACTAACTTGCAGTACAATCACTTCTGAGTGCGGTTCAAGGTGTGGCATGGTTCAACCTCATCTTGTTGAAATGCAACATTACGCGTCTTGAATTTGTGGTGAGTCAGTCATGCATCCCCTGAATATAAAGTGGACGTGACTTGAATAACTTGAATATGAAGTGAATCATGCCTGAACCACTTAAATATGACGTTTGTCAGCCTTGAATCAGAAATGTATGAAATGGATGAGATCTTAATCACACTAATCTGAAGTTGGACCTGAATTGTAATAATGTATTGTGAGTCAGTTGGATTCACGGTGAGTTGATCCTGAATGATTTGAACATTAAGTCAATCAGACCTGAATGCCTTAAATAGGAAATGAATCAGACCTAAAATATGTATAAGCACTCGAAGGAGAAGTCAGTCAGTCCTAAATCAATTGAATTTGAGGTGAGTCATCCGGAATCACTTGAATACGAAGTGATTTAGGGTCAAATAATCCTTTCTAAACAACTTTGCCCTAAAATAAAACTTTCCATCTTATTAGAATCACGAGATAGAACATGTTGACAATGCTTAATTTTCCATGTTCACTAGCGCCACGTAGCGGAACAAAACGGTCATTTTTTTAGTGCCCTTGACCTTCTGAACACAGAATGCAAATAGTAAGGGTAACATCCATAGCGACCACTTGGCAGTTCGTTATTGTATCGTCCACAATACAAGGCAGTGTGCGAATTCGTTATGACACTTACACAAGTGTGCGATGCGACCATAGCGAGGAATGGAAGATCGCCGATGTATTGGTGGACGGAGTCAAACGCCGACCTCCGAAGAACATGAATCCACGCAAAACGGAGGGTGCAAAGAGCGCGGTCAGACGCCGAGAAAATCGAGCGTATAGGGCGTTCCAGTATCCCAGACCTTAACGCTGTCATAGCGACGGAAGGGTGGACGGCTCAGCCAAACACCACGTGACCACGTGGGCATTGTCAACGGCACAACGGGGGCCGGTGACGAAGCGGCGACGATGAAGAAAGGTGAACAAAGCGCCTGGACCGGATGGTATTCCGAACCTGGCCATCAAGACGGCTATCTTGCTACATCCCGAAATGTTCAGGGTGGTCAACAGGGTGGTCAAAATCCTCAATAGACTGACAACATACACGGATGGTATAGGTGGTCTGTCTAACAACCGGTTTGGCTTCCGTTAAGGGAAGCCGGCGGTGGATGCCATTCTGTCCGTCACCAAGACGACTGAAGTGGCAATCTAGTGCAAGAGGCGAGGAGTACGCTACTGTGCAGTGGTCACCCTCGACGTGAGAAATGCGTTCAATAGCGCCAGTTGGATGGCTATCACCGACTCACTCCAACGCCTTCAGGTTCCTGGGTATCTATACAAGATTCTTGGAAGCTACTTCCGGAATCGCGTACTGGTATACAACACAGAGGTAGGCCAGAAACGTGTCCAGATCACGGTAGGAGTCCCACAAGGTTCGATCGTGAGTCCGGTGCTATGGAACACAATGTACAATGAGGTTCTACGGCTTGAGCTCCCGAACGGGGTGAAGATAGTCGAGTTCACGGACGACATCACCCTGGTGATATGCGGCGAATCCATTGAAGAGGTGGAGCTATCAGCCTCGCACTCCATTGACATTGTGGAGAGATGGATGAGTTCCAGGAAACTGGAGCCAGCCCACGGTAAGACTGAGGACTCTATGGCTATATCGGCATTATCCCGCATGATGTCGAATAGCTCGGCGGTGCAAGGGAGTAAGCGTAAACTCCTGGCCAGTGTCGCCCTGTCCATACTTAGGTACGGCGGGCCGACTTGGTTCACCGCCTTGAGTACCAAAAGCTACGTTAATAAGCTAGATAGTACGCATAGGTTCATGTGCCTAAGAGTGGTTAGTGCATACCGAACGGTATCACGCAACGCGGTTTGCGTCCTAGCGGGGATGATGTCAATAGACATTGTCATAAAAGAGGATGCTTCGAAAGTGCTTCGAACAATGTGGAACAAGAGGTATTCGGAAGACCACTAGAGCCGCATCTATGGTTGACTGGCAAAGGGAATGGAACAACTCCACCAAAGGCCGGTTGACCCATCGACTAATCCCGGAATTTACCGGGTGGGTTGGTAGGCGACAAAAATGGCGAAACGACCAACGGCAGGTTGTAGGGACCACCTGACTTCTAAAGCCCTAAGTAGTTAGACATAGTGGATGCATAGCAAGCACTCCCCCGAGATAATACTGAAAGGTGGTTCCGGGGAGGGTTCAGGCCTAAGGCATGGGGGGATTTTAGTGGGTCGGGGAGTTGGCACGCTCATCCCCACACCGTGAGTTCTTCAGGTGTCTGGTTGCAGATTTTCCATCCCGTCTTTAAAAAAAACGGGTCTCGAGATATAGCATTATGAATGTATCTGTATTAAGGTGATGTTAAACTTTATGGAGGTTGATGTAATACTCAACCGAATGTTGCAATACTATTCCAAGCGAATCCGAACCCATGACTGGTATTGTTTGCTCGTTCTATTTAAGCCTATCACACAGCCAGCCGTTTTAGCTTAGTTTTGCGTCGTTTTTAATTCACTTTCGTTAAAAGTGGAGTCACTTCAATTTGAGTAAATGTAACTGGGATTGACAAGTCGACAAATCAAAAACATCCATCTGATTTGAGCCGATGCTTTTGATTTGTCAACGTGTCAATCCCAGTTACATTTACTCAATTTCGAGTGACTCCACTTTTGATGAAAGTGAGTCAAACACGACTCAAAACTTAGTTAAATGGCTGGCCGTGCAATAAACAAAATCATACTTCACTTGAGCAGCCGTTCGGTCAATATGAGGATGGAAGCCTTACATGAGACAACTATAGATGACTTGGTCCCATTTTTTCGGGTTCTTAGACCCCCTATCCTCCTCCATCGTTGTTGCTAGACCATACACATTTTTTTAAATTTATATGGAGCGTGTGTTTTGTCCAGAAAGCCACCCCGCCCGTCTTTTGCACATCCTCTCCAAAATTACCACTAGGTTTTTGGATAGCCCATAGAGTTTTCAAATAATTGTTCATGGTACTCTTAATACCAATTTTGAAGAAGTTTTCTACACATCAAAAAAGTGTACGTTATATCGAGGTGAAACTGTTTAACATTTAAAAACATTGAGTTTTACAATGCATTTTGACCTAATAATTTATATGCAATTTTGTTTTGACATAAATTTTTCTTCAACCATCAATAACATTTTGACACAGGCGCTTTTGGAAACCAGGGTGATATCTTGTACAATCGGCTGCTCTTCAGGAGAATTTTTTCGGTTAAATTTATACGGTTCTTGGTTACGAGAGCTGCTTTATCGGCATACCCTTACTGTTGAGCTAGACGGAACAAATCCCCTTCAGCTACATAAAGTTTATCTCTAGACAGCGGTCCACCTTTAATGGGTCTTTTGGTTTTCCTGTGACGACAGTTTTCGTAGAAACGGTGAACATACGCAACTACATTGTTGAGCCGCTTTTAATTCGAGGTATTCGATACGCTGATCATGGATTCGGGCGGCGAATAGTGTGTCATGCAAGAGGATCGCAACTCGTTTTCTATTAACTCTGATTTTTATGAAGCTCTTTGGCCTCTCAGTTTCGCTATGGTAGAGGAAGTCGGGACTTCAGAACCACCTTGCTCTTGGAGTAAGATCGGGTTGCGTACCCCATTTAGTGCCATCAGCCGCTACATTTAGTTTTTCGGTTCTCAGCGTCAATCTGCTACCTCTGTAATGTCGATGATCTGAATAAATCCAGCTGAGGACGGCTCGAGAGTCGGTCCAGTGGAATTTACGATTAATCAAAGCCGAGCGGGATTGTGTGACCGATCGCGCTAGTCTAGCTCCTATGAGAGCTGCCTGAAGCTCTAATCTTGGAATGAAGTGGAACTTCAAGGGGGCCACTCTGGTTTTGGCCCCAACAAACTAGCAGCAGATTTCCCCATTGTGGTCGAATCGAAGCAACAGAGCATCAGCTATAACATTCTTGCTAGCATCTACGGACAAACGCAGTTCAACTTCCTGAACTTGAAGCATCAAACGTTTAGTGGGTCGACAACGACCGGTGAGTAGATCTGGATTGTAGCTATTCCACCCAATTTTATATAAGAATTCATCGGATTCAAAGCAACCGTGGATCCAATTTCGTTGGCGCCAGCCGACAGCTCAAGAATCTACAAGAAGATGTCAACTACGAGCAAGTCTTGAGAGAATTTTTAACCGCGGAAACGAGCTGAAACTTCAACACACCTTTGGTCCCCCATATGGATGGAAGGTAGGAGCGATTGATCCGTAGCCAGAAGAAGAATTTGTTGGCCATTTGCCCTTCAAGGAAACCATCATAGGAGGTGTTAAGGAGTCTTCTCACAGAAATTGAAAGCACACTTAACTTCCGGCCGTTCACGAACGTGCCCATCGATAACGAGTCGTCACCTGCACTCACACCCAACCACTTTTTGCAAGGGTCGTCCGGTGGTTCGAAACCCTTCACATCATTGAATGCCGGTGTGCTCTTTTCAAGCCAAACTGGCGTACATCACAAGCGTTAGCCAACCAGTTCTGGAAGCGCTGGTGATTTGACTATCTTCCTAAAATCACAAGACGAACGAAATGGTTCGTCGATTCGAAACCGATTGCCCTGTACGGCGTGGTGGCCATCGTAGAACTTAAATTGCCTCATCCAAGCAAAGATGGTCGGATCCGTTCAGCTACGGTAAGAACAGCAGGTGGCGTCTACGATTGTCCGGTGACTAAGTTTGTGAACCTGGACGTTCGATGCGGAGAGGAGCCAACCGACCAGACTTCCGGCTTACCAGTGAGGAGGGGGGGGGGGTATGTTGGTCATCCCTAGTCGTCCCTAGTGCGACGTTTTTGGCCATATGGCTGTAATCGGCCGAGTAAGAGATAGAAAGGATGACCAAAGGTGATAGAATGTGTGGATTAGTGGCGACCGTGAATTTAAATTAATTGATATATAACCTTATGCTAGTTAATATCTAATGCTAAGTGAGTATATGAACTTGAACTCAATAACAGTCTTGATAAAATTCATGCTCGTTAAACTCAAAAGCGTGGATTTTCAGGCAACATAACATTGAGTACCTATAAACTCCATGCGAACATCAAATGATAAATCTTGCCAACAAACAAAAGAATGAACGTTTGCTCTTCAAAATGCTTTGATATTCATTTATGTAAACAGGTTCATTACCAATATGAATTTCGAAATGTTATAAATGAAATTCAATAAACCACAATGAATATCAATAACCCATCAGGATCTAAAAATATGCAACTTATTCACGTTGCAATTTAATAGAGTTTTGAGGCAATAAGGACCAAACAATGTTTATTTGAAGAAACAGTGTATTGATGTATTTAGGAAAATTATTAATTACATAGTTAGTCCACTTCTGATGAAATCAAGCTTCCGGTAGGACGTCATCTGAGTATCTGGAATCGTAACCTTAGAAAATTCAATAACTTAAAAGCAAATACCAATGGAAAAATTTAAAAAGGTTGAGTAAATGAAAATTTATTCATCGATCACAATTTCAAAAAATTTAAAATTTTTCCCTAGTAATTTATATTTTCCACCGCATAAAATGTATTAAATGTTTATAAATTTTCAAGCCAAATGTTGTAGCCATCACATGATATTAAAGATTATTTAAATCTACCGTAATTGTGTGGTTCAAGTTGATCCATTTCCGCCAAATGATCGATTTCATCCGTACTTCTCACTTGCCCAAGTGAGGAAAGGCACGTCACAGTGACGTGACTCTCTATGTGATTTGAACAGTCACGTTAGTGCGAGTAACTTTTATTACTTCATTAAGTAGCTATCGGTTTTGTAAATTCGGCGTAGGTTGAATGACTTGATTGACGATTAGCACAGAATTTTTAGTTCCATGTTTGAATACTTTCTAAACGTTGACAAATGCTTCGGATTGAAAGGTCTAATTAATTTTTGGATCTTTTTGAATTTCAGAATACGTAATATTTGTTAATTACTGTTTTTAAACTGCCCTTTATTTATCATTAAGATAAACCATACCACCAATTTCTATTCTATATAAATGAAAATTCATCAGATAATAACACATAGCAAAATACGTAGTACCAAATCAGGTCAAATTAATTATATCAACCAAGTTTTCCCAGTCGATAGTAGAAGACACTTTTTCATAAACATCCTTGTTCAGTTTAATAAGTAAAATGTCTTCCAAAGAGTCTTGTCCCAGTCCAGCTCTGTGAGACGTCAGAGCAAGAGCTAGAGCACTAAATGCTCTCTCAACAGAAACTTGGTTCGAAGGAGTTGCCAAGACCACCATAGCAACCTCAAATAGCTCTGGGTGAGTCTCTCTGCGCATCAACCAATGTTTAAAAACATCATATGTATGATCCTGAGGTGGTTCCGCATCCAACGCCTTCAGTTGCTGAACAAACGTCGCATTATCGCTTTTCGACAAAGTTCCACCATAAAGCTCGGTAAGGAAATCGTCAAATTGAGATCAGTTGCTCACATCTGTTCCCACTGATGATCCAGAATATGTAAATGGCTGAAGTTTGTGGATTCTGTGCCAAGTGTCCTTGAGGCAAGTCTCAGCGTGTAAAAGGTAAAGGTTTTACTTAAATAGGAGTTTATTGGCACTGGGGCAATGTTCAAACGCATTACTGATAGAAAAAGTTTAGCGAATAAGTTCTAATGAACATTGAAAACAGCTCGATAAACAGCTTTGAATTTAAAAAATTCAAACGAGAATCTATGTAGAGCGCCATTTGGAATGCTTGTGACATCTTTAAGTAATCCAAACGATCTGTTAAGGTCTTGGTCAACTGCTGGGCTAATAGGTTTGAGAACATATTCCGAAATTCGTAGATTGTCATAAGCCACGCTATATAAAAATCGCACAACGTAACATGACGTTCCTGTAGCTTCTTGGTACAGATGTACAATGGCTCAAAAATTGCAACCTAATCGCGCGCTGGTAATTGTAATCCCAGTTGAAGGAAAAAATCTTTCTGTCTGTGGAACTTTTCAAGCATTTTGTATATTCCACCTTATTTTGTAGGTCCCCAAACTGGGGGAAAACAAGCAGAATATCGTTCAAAATGATTTTTGTATTTGATGTTTTTGCATTTCTTTGGAATGTTGGTGATTTGTTTGATGCATTCGTTCTTCTTGTCGACAACATCCAGATTGGCCAGTTGAAGGGTGTTTTTTTTTGTTTTGGTGAAATTATTGGTATGTAAGGCTGTAGGGAGAAGAGTATACATCAGTAATTTGCAAATATAATCTATTACCTTGTGATTAATTGTCGACGATATCTTTCAAAATACCTGTTTTGCTTGATATTAGTATAATTCAGAGCTTTCTCTATCGTTTCAAGATGAGATTTGGCTTCTTGTTTTGCGAGTTTGTCTTGCAATTTGTTTTGAGTTCTTCAGCAACACTGCTTTCTGATGACAAGGTAAATCGTCCATTGTCGATGCGCACCTTGTAAGCTTTTGATATGTTGAGAGGAATAATACATTTATAACTTATCTTAATTTTTAACTTGCATCTGTTGACTAGTTCACTCGTTCCGTGGAAAGTTTCGTTAGAACCAAACAGGATTTTTCATTCAGTTTCGGGAGTTTATTTGAAATTCTTCAACAGGACTTCATCTTGATGACGTAGTATATCGTCAAATGCCGATGCGCACTGTAAGAACTCCGTTTTTCTTTAAAACTATGAATGAAGCAAGCAAAATTGCCTCTTGGTAGAAAGCTTTGATAAAAGCATAGGATCATGGGTTACCATTTCCATTTTCAACTCATCTTTTAGCAATTCGCATAACTTGAAAACGAAAAATCGACGCGTAACCATCGGAATTCTATTTTTTTAATTTAAATTTAATGTTATTTATTTTTGAAGGTTGAAAGTAACTGAATAACAAAAGGAACAAATTGATTCATACATCAAATTCCTGTAGTTTCGAATATTATGAATAATGGATCATGAGATGAATAATGGAACAGGTTCTCCTATGTGATAATGCTTTATAAAAGTGCGCTAGGTTGTGATAATGAACCATGCAGATTTTTTACCTGCGTTTATATGATCAAGTGCAACATTCCAACTACTCGCAAATCCTGTACTTGACCATCGATCACTATCTCAGTATAATAATGTTTGTCGATAGGAAATACTGGCGGATTTTCAGAAGCATTTTTGGGCTGCATTATCACTGATCTAGAAACCTAACTCAAACATACCCAAACCCAAACATACCTAGAGTCCGGATGACAAGTTTTCCATTCAAGACGCATTGAATGTTTATACCTAACACATGGTGGTAGTACCGTGACGCGTTGTCGACTTTAAGGGAAACCAAATGATTTTTCAGTTCTTCAGCTAAAGCGACCCTAGTCCGATTGGCTATGGCATGTATGTATGCCTTATTTTTACTTCGATTTACTGAAACACTTACTGCAGTGGCAATAGGGTCAATCAGTAGTTTCAACCCTTCCCACTCTACGCACGAAAGGGGAAGATTGTGGTAGCAAATAAACTTGGTTACCGCTTCCAACAGGAGCTGTCTATCGACGGCGACAGGGTGTTTGTGTATGGTTCTAGGTTTTTTGGCAACACCATTTAAATCATTTACCAAATCATGTTTTTTTGCTGGATTTGCATGCTGAGTCCGGAAATGGCGGATAAAGTTTCCGACATCGTCTTCTTATTCTGGCAGCCACTTGTCTCGTCAATGCGGCAAGTACCTTGATTGCATTCTCGTTTTATAAAATTTCTTGAAACGATCGCTTATTTTCAATTTACCGCTTTTTCTCCTTCTGGGACGATGATGACGGACCTGGTTTTTCCATGTTCAGATCAGGATTCAAAATCGCTTCTAATATGAGATATAAGAAAAATCATCATTAGAGTGACAACAGTGACAGCAGATTTTTGACTTACACTTAGTGTCGACTTCATTCATTGCAGTAAATAAAGTTCACTTGCCATAGCAGTGACAGATGTGTATTCATTTGTTATATTCATCTTGCATATGATAATAATGAATTCCGGAAAAGTAAACATCATCATTACACTGGGATAAGATGATTTTCACTTCTCATGAATATTTCATGAAAATCTGCTCATTAGTGAAGTTATAGCTATCCTATTTCTTACTACACTAATTACTACTCTAGAGGGATCTAAGACTTATGTATAGTCTAACCTAAATCTAAAAAACAAATAGAATTTCTTCTTATCTAATGCTAAGAATAAAGAATAAGCCTCTAAATGAGTAAATTATAAATTCCTCCTACTAGAACTATGGAAACTTCTGCATATCTATAGTAGTAAATTAACTCAAACAACACCCAGCGTTTGCAGCCACAAAGATATGATTCTGCAGCACTCCTATGACATACAAAATTCTGACGAGATCCATTAATTACCAGACCCAGATTCGTTCGAAAACCGTAAACACTTTCACTGTCCTCAAAAGTCTGAACCAATAATCTCGGTGGGATAAACCTCCGTCCAATTGGAAATGACTCTCAAAGCAGCTAATTTACCATTCCCAAAATCTCAGCAAAACCGTATAATTCACGCGTCTACAGCAATCAATCATATTGATGGTATCGTTCCGGTCGACATGAGCGAATCAACAAACGTCATCATCATCATTATGATAATTTTCCCATCCAGTCGCGCCACTTCGCCCATGCCCGGAAAGATATGGCACCCCGTCCCACGGGATTCCAAGACATACCATTAGCACACTTATGCCCTATTTCTTTCGCCACAAGGCCGTCTTCTTCGTCGTCGTCGTCGTTGTCTGCCGGATGGGAAGCATTTATGCCATCCGTCCTATAATGGGCCCAATGCTGCCACCTTCCAACATCAGGAACAATTCTGCCTCGGCCATCTCACAGCTTCAGACAGCCCAACGTGTCAATTATAAAGTGATAAAACTGACGCTTCTCTTCTTCGACAATGTTGATGACTATATTTCCACTGAAGACCACGCGCCGGGGACGCACCCAGAAAGAGCGGAAGAAATTCACGCGCCACAAAGCTCCGACTCGACGCCCGGTTTGTTCGCGATAATTATCAACAAGAGGTAAAAGTTTTCAAATTCCCATGATTATACGTTATTTTCCAGATTTTCGTCGCTTGCCACATTTTTTTTTATTAACAAACCGTGATGATAGTATCGTTGGAAGGGACAATCCCTAATGATCCACCCACCCATGAGGGGAAAGCAAAGGAACGTAAATTAATGTGCCGTTGCGATGAGCCTACAGAAATTAGTTCCAGCACAGGAACACCCGAAATTGGGGCACGCTTCCTATAAATTAACCAAAATAAAACGTGACATTTGGGGTCCGCCGGTAGACTTCCACGTTCCCACAGAACCGTTTCCAACAAAGGGATGAATTACGCTCCGAAAGGGGGAGATCTTACAGCACATACAGGATTGTTGGTCCGAAAAATTATCATAATTGATGGACACCGCTTTTTCATTGTATTCAGTGACAATGACGATGACGATGACGATGTGTTGGCAGCGCAAACATTGGGGAGTTCTCGGAACGACGAAGGTAGAGACATACTGACTTGGTTCGGGATTTGTTTCCAGCGGAAGACTTCTACCAACTAACTGTTTAAAGATGGCAACTGTAGTAGACAAAGAAGCGCCGGAAAGCAAACAGCCAATATTTACAGAGGACTGTGTTGATTTTCTGCCGAATGAATGACCTGGCACTGGTGGATACAATAAGGGATGGCAAATTTCGGGCAGGGATTTGGGGAGTTTACACCGTTTGTTGGCATTGGGAATTTATCCGTCAAGTATGATTCGGTTTGGCACGGTTGTTTCGAGGATTTTCTTTTGTTTTCGGGGCATCAATTGCTTTCGGTATTGTTTAAGCTAGAAGGATAGCATTCCCAATGGTTGAGCTCAGAATATGTTTGTTTGGGTATTATCCAGTAAATTGAGTTAATTATTTTTCTGTTCCTGGTTATAGAAGAGTGACTAAAAACTCATTCCCAGTTATTCCGACTTTGTCCCAAATTTCCAGCACGTATCGCCTTTATTACCCAGCGAACATTTTACACAGCACTGGGTAAGCGGAATTGCTCTAATCTTCAATCATCATCCGATCTTACATCAAATTTCAATCGTGTCTCCGCCGGGCGATCCAAAGTTTACGTAATTAACGAACCCATTCATTTCGCCTGTTCAACGTTTCCCCCAAATCCAACTGTACTACGTACGTGATATAAATCTCCCTGCACGCGCCTCGTCTTGTGATTGTTGAGAGTAACAAAACGTTCGCCGGCATGATTCACCTGACTCGTTTGCTTTACATCTTTCGTGACCACGTTTTCCTCGCTGCTGGCAGAATTCGAGAATGAACTTTATGTGTCTGATTTTCCCACCTCGCAAAACCCCCCTCATATTGGTGTTCATCGCAGTCATCAGTCATCACCCGTGCCGTCGCCGCCGGTAGCGTTCGTATCAGTGAACCGTTTCTGCCTAACGAAGAGGCGAAGAGGCCATGAATGACAATTGCGCCGGTTGCTCTCAACTCAACGCCATAACCAGTTCATTTCACGTCACTCGGCTGTCGAAGGGGGCACGGTCGGTTTGGGTTCATCACACATGCTACCGACCGACCGGGTGGAAAAGGTTGAGATCTGTTGCGTACATGTTTTTATGCTCCCGAGGTGCAAGGAACCCCACCGAACGTCGGAATGTTGTGGACACGAAGGCAAGTTCGGCGAACGAGAGAATGAGATCTTCCCTGTGAGTGTCGGCATTTTATGGCGAGAGAATGACCAATTGGGTGGAGAGCTCGGGGAACAACTGTGAAGAAGAGAACAGTAGTGGAATGAAAGTTTTTCTCGTCATAGCGCCGTGACCCGAATGGGATGCTGGAACAAATGATGAATGATTTTTGTTTACGCTAGGATTACGATCTCGGAGAATGAACCTATTATCGAGTATCCAAGCAGAGGTGAATCTTTAAAACATGTATTTATGTTTCTCATTAATTGATATTGATTTCTGGTACTCTATTGTCGTTTTCATTGAACAAATGTTTCGTTACTTTTTAGCTTATTCTGTGTAAATAAACACAGCTGACAACAAACTGGTTTTGCAATTTAGCTTGTCTACTATCTATTGTGGTTTTGACAAATTTTCCCACTAAACCAAATCGAATTAGTATCGATTTAAATTTTATTGAATTGTAATAAAACAAACAACTCCGCTTTGGAAATCAAAGAAAACACCTGGAATGTATGGTTACGTTGCACAGTGATTCCAAGGCGGAAAAAAGTTGAAAAATGACCCAAGTAATGCTACTGCCTTTAAGCCTTTGTTTAAATGTATAAAGGTTTTGTTATTGCAATAGACATGACTTTTTTTTGAGAGCAGCTCTCTATGATGCGAGAGAGATGTCGTTAACTATTTTACCTTAGGCTGTTTTTATAACCTTTTCTAGCAGAAAATTGAAGTCCTAAACAATCAAGCTTTCAAAAATAATTGATGAGGAACTCTATTCCCTCATAAAACCATTCAGGGATTCAATAATATAGCTTCTGCATATTCATTTAACAGAGCCATGATAATATATTTCATAAGCACGCTTTGTCATTATAAAAGCCATTTGGATTCTAATGAGAGCATAAAACAGATACTGTAGCATTTTGTACTGCATAAAGTTTATGATAAGATGCTCGACCAATGTGGTCATAGCTCAAAGATAAATTCGCATTGCAACAAACTAAGAAAAGTGAACAAAAATATGCGAATTATTAAGCAAAACTTATTGAGCATTCTGAATAGCAATTTGCTAACTATCCATGAGAAAAGGTCGTTTAAAAATCTATAACATCAGTCAGTCTCACATCCAGATAGAATTATTTGGAGGCATGTTTCGCCTTGAATTCGGGATTGCTTTCCCATATTCCTTCGTAGAAATTTTCTTCCTGCGGACTAACTTTTGATGAAGCTTGAACTGTCAAAACTCTTTTTGGCAGGAGCTTGGTGACCATGTTAGTTGTTTGACAGCTAAACGGTCTTGCATATAGCAAGTTAGTGTTGTAAAGAAACAGTCTGGCCTTAAAATTATTTTCATAAATGCCATTTCAAAACATAATTTATTTATAGATGCTATCATGAAAAAAACAGCGTTTTTAATAATAAATCATGAAAAAAATAACGTTAACACCGCTGCCATTTTCATTTCAATCTTCTTGCAGGTTTATAATTTCATATTTCATGATAAAGTTTCTATGACACGCCCTATTGTATTGTGTGTGCATCGACCTACACCGCAGTGGCATGTTAGGCAAAGGTAACGTCCTTGGTTCGAGTACTACTTTACCCATGCCATTTCGCTCATTTTCATTACTTCTGTTCTATTTCCTTTCTACCGGACACTGACGGAGCTTTTAACACTTTCTCTTCATATATTTCATTCTAGTAAACATTACTGTCCACTCTTGGTGCAGCATGGTGATGAGCAAACATCTCCTTCTACATTACAACCCAATGAAGTTTTTCGAACTTTTTGACAGAAGTGAGCGATTAAAAGCAATAGAGTTGAACAAATGAGCCTGTGTGGTTCAAAAGTTATAATTCTTCGAAAAATATATATTTTCTAAAATTTCGATTTTGGACCACCCATTTCAAAATGGGTCACCCTAATGACATAATGAAAAATTCAAAAAATAGGAACAAACCTACCATTGGAATGAAATTGCTGAGTTATCAATTTTTACGGATGTTCTGGAACATCCACTAGACCATGCAATGGCCACTCTGAGCCATAAATTGTTATTTTTTACTTCTTAAATGTTATGTACAAATGATTTTGAAAAAAAAATCGAAGGGCTTCAGGTAGAGAGGTAATTAATTTGCTATTTTATTAGATGTTCCGGTTATTCCAGGGACCATAAAGTGGCCATATCTTTGCAGTTTGGCCTAATACGAAAATTTAGATAGCATATTTGAAATCGGACCAGAATAAGTGTGAAACACATAACTTATCTATGAAAAATCCATTTTTTTTTCGTCTTTTGTAAAGAATGGAATCACTATGCATTGGTAAACCTATCGAGAATGACAAGTACTGCAGCCATGTAAAACCTTTTTGCTTGTGTTCACGCGTTTAATTGAATAGAAGGAAATATATATAAAATCGTAAAGAAATTTTTTTTAATACTTTTTTTCGAGAATAAACGATGAAAATAACATAAAGATATATGTTATCTTATGAAACATTCCTTACAAATCAACACATGTTCTCCTAAAACTTATGGTCTTTCCAGTTAGCTTGAGACCAAGAATAAAGAACCTAGGATGAAGAATAAATTTATGTTTTGAGCATACCCTAATATGTTATGTTTTGTATTAGTAAACGCAGTATTATGAAGTGGTGGTGACAGATGTGTGTACTTAAGGATCTGCGTTTATTCAGTCATAAACATTTTTTTCGGTGTCCAGTAAAGTTAGAACCACATGCTTTCTTCGTGAGTTTTGAGTTTTTTGTACCGCTAAAAATCATAATGGCGAGGGGAAAGGCACTCACGATAAGTTGGTACGGTAAACGGAAAAATTGAAACACTCCGACGGGAAAAAGTCGGCATTGGAGAAACAGCTCGCTGACTCGGTCAATCGAATCATGTGGTGCTCAACTATTTGAAAAATCCATAAGGACATGGAACCGTGATGCAGCCTCACCGATCGAAGCTATATTCTTCTAAATCGCTGAGGAAGATCAAGCAGGAACTCAATTTGGACTGTTCGTCAGGTTTTGATCAAAAGTCCGTTCATTAAACGGATTAAAAAGGCAAAAGCTCTAAATCGGACTCCGTCTCACATTGAAAGACGCTTGAACTTTGCGCGGAACAATATACTTAAATCGACAGAGGAATACGGTAAGCTATCAGCCAGACCCCAGATGCTGTGCAATTGAAACGCTTTGCATACTTTGAACAGCTATCCTAAATGCTTTTTATTTTTGCGTAGACGATCTTAAGCGACGGAAAAAAAATTAATCTTAACATGATGAACCCATTAAAATATCTCAAGATTGGATGAACATTGTGCTTTCTACAATTTTTCAAAGTATGGGTCCTACATTGTCGTAGTTTTTTACTGCCATATAAAATGTATGAAGAATCGGAAAAAAAACTTCAACTAAGTTTTCAAATGTGAGCACACATGCGCACAAACACCAAAATAGGCTTATTTTGAAGATTTTTTACCAGCTTTCCGAAAATCTGCCTCAAATAATACAAAAGTAGTACAGCAGAATTATTAAAGTTCTTACACCAAGCAAAATTAAACAAAAAACTTTAAGCAAAAGTGAAGAGATCTAGGAGAAGATGAAAAGTTAATGAAAGAATACAATCAATAAAAGAATAAGGCTTGCTTCATTTAGAATTGGAACAAACTTTTGCTCATATTGTGGCGCTCCTGGTGGAAAGATTTGGAAGTTCTTGGCACCCATGTGTCGGGAATTTTGTCAGCTTCACGTTTGTATTTTTGACATTCCGCAAATCGACTGTACTTTGTAAACAATCAACATGGAAGCCGAAAGAAGGGAAAAAATTGTGCACAGTTATTTGGAAAATCCATTGTGGTCTGCATCTAGGCTAGCTAAACAGCTGAAATTGCCCAGAAAGACCGTATGGCGCGTTATCAAACGGTATAAGGAAACATTGACGACGATTCGGAAGCCTCAAGCCAATCGGCGGAGTGGAACTGTCGACCAGAAACTGCGTGGTAAAATTTTGAAGACGATTAAGAGGAATCCCAATCTGTCGGACCGTGATTTGGCCAGAAAATTCGGTGCTGCCCATAGTAGCGTGAGGAGAACTCGACTCCGGGAAGGAATCAAGTCGTATCGAGCTAGCAAACAGCCAGATCGGACCATAAAACAGAATAGTGTGGCCAAAATCCGTGCTCGGAAGCTATACGACCAGGTGCTGACCAAGTTCGACGGGTGTCTTCTGATGGACGATGAAACCTATGTCAAGGCTGACTTCGGGCAAATCCCAGGTCAAACATTTACTTGGCAACGGCTCGGGGGGATGTTCCAGCCAAATTTAAATTTGTTTTTGACGACAGATTTGCTCGAAAATTCATGATTTGGCAGGGCATTTGCAGCTGTGGCGAAAAAACGAAAGTTTTCGTTACAAATAAGACAATGACATCGGAACTATACCAAAAAGAGTGTCTCCAAAAACGAATTTTGCGAATTTTTGTTCATTCGATCCCACGACCATCCCGTAATGTTTTGGCCAGATTTGGCAAGCTGTCATTACAGCAAAGTCGTTCAAGAATGGTATGCAGAGAAAGGGGTCCAGGTTGTTCCGAAAAACCTTAACCCACCCAACTGCCCCCAGTTCCGCCCTATTGAGAAATACTGGGCAATCATGAAGAGGAGACTCAAGGAAAAGGGAAAGGTTGTCAAAGACATCAATCAGATGAAGACCTGGTGGAATAAGATAGCTAAAACGATGGACGAAGAAGGTGTGCGCCGCCTAATGAGCCGTGTTACAGGAAAAATTCAAGAATTCGTTCGAAACCGTGACGAATAATTTTATCCGTATTTTTTCTTAAAGTATGAAGAAAACGCTACATTTGTATGAAAAAAGATAATGAATTCAATAATGAATAACTGAAATACAGGCAATTGTTTTTGTTCCAATTCTATCTGAAGCAAGCTTTACATAAAGTGCAGACAAGTGAGAAGAAAATAAGAAATAGGAAGTATCAAATTGAGCAGATGCAGTAGCAGGAGAAGGAAAGGGAACGAACGGTAATTTGTGAAAAGAAAAAGATACAGTACAGATGATACATCAAAAGTAGATGGAAAGTAAGAAGAGAAACGTGGAGGTTAAGAAGCGAAACGAGTAAACAAATAAGAAGCGTAAACAGAAAAAAAGAGAAGAAACTGGAGAGAAGAAAAGCAGGAGAAGGCAAATTAGGGTAGAGAAGAACTGAATCTAGAAAACAGTTGAAAGAAGCGAGTAAATCGAATATTTCCATAAAGGAGTTTATAATCCTTAAAAACGAAGTTGGTCAAACTGCAAACTGCAAGAAAATAATAATTGAAAACAGAAATGCACCTTATGGTGTAAAGTGTCACAAATAAACAAACAAACAAAATATCAAAAACCTTCACCATAAAAAATTGGAAATCGATCCAATGGCTCAAAAATAATAATTCATAGAGAAATATATATTTTCTAAACTTTTGTTTTTTGGATATTTTTCGAAAAGGATCAAACCTACCAAAAATTGCAGATACTAAGATCCACTTCATGGTGTTCATTGGTGTCAAATAGCAGAAATATCAAATTTTACAGATTTTCCAGAACTTCCGGAAGACCATGAAATGGTCACTCAGGGCCAAACATTGTTCTCCACAACACTTTGCTTCTTACATATCATGTATAAATGGTTTTGAAAAGCAAAGTAGTGCATTAGGACGAAACTAATGAATTCACCACTTTATCGGATATTCCAGATACCACAGGAGGCATAAAGTGACCATATCTCGAAAAGGTGGCCTAATACGACAGTTCAGAAAACAAATTTGAAATCAGCGGCACAAAATTACTTGAAAATACATAGTTTAGCAATGCGAAATCGATTTTTAGACTTTTTCTCGCGTTTTGTATGGAATGCACTATGGTCCAGATTATGAATTTACGAGGAAACATGCTCCCAGCGCCTAAACTTGAAACTTTACAGCAAAGTGATGTTCTGCAACATGGTTTGTATTACTAAGGCCCATTTTGTGATGTTGATTAAAATTAGGGTGGTCCCCATTTTTCGGATATACAAAAACTAACTTTTTTATTTACAGAAAAACACGTTTACACTCTTTACGCTACAAAGTTGTAGCGCGAAAAATTTCTTGGAATTTTCATATATAATTTTTTAGAAACTTGAAAATTGACCGATTTTGAGCAATTTCCCTCATCAACTTAGGGTGTACCATAAAAAATGTTTTTTTTTTGCCCTTACTTTATATTTTAATTCCCACCTTAAAGTTGTGTTGAGACGAGTTTTAGAATTTATAAAGACGCGTACTTAGGTATACAAACCAACTAATAGTTATTGAAGTTTTTCTAAAACAAATACGCCCTTTTCAAATTGGAGCAAACACAAAAAAATTGAAGTCGTCATTTAAAAGGACAATTTATATTGTTTAACATATGTGAAAACTAGAGATATTTTATTTCTGTAACTTGAGAAAATTACAATTGAACCTGGGATGTTTTTAGAAGAAAAATATCAATTACTATTGATTGAATGGAGTTAGCGGCAAAGTTAATATATCAAAATACGCGCCATTAAAAGTTCTACAACTCGCTTGAACAAAATATTAGGATGGAAATTGAAAGAGCACTTGGAGCATGTTTCCTCGTAAATTCGATATCTGGACCATAGTGGAATGGAATCACTGTGCTCCATAGAAACATTTCTTGTCTCAAAAATCCCCACATGGCAAATTTGGTTCTATGTGCTATTTGGGAGGGATCTCAAACCACTATAAAAACATTAAAAAGAACAATCACAAATGTTAAAATCAAATTCCGTTTCCACCCGATTAAAAATCCTTTGTAGGCCAGTAATGGCGTTGTTTAGTCCCTAATAAGTCCGGTGATGTATTGGTTGCAGCATGTGATTGTTTTGCAAGGCTCTAGGTCGAACGAAAAAAAAAAATATATTGACCTCGGATTTCGGGGCAATACACTCGATTCTGCAAAATGGCGGAAATTAAATAAGCCTTCGCAACATTCCTTCGTGTACTTAGAGTATCCAGCCTAATTAGTCAACACCGGTTCTCGTAGTTTGGCAGAAAAATTGTATCATTCCATGGCAACCGTCGTAGTGCGAAACGTATAAATCGCCGTTGAACTAATTCAAATCTCTCGATTCCATTTTGGTAGTAACAGTTGAACAGAATTCCAAAGTCAAACGAACCAACGCACAGTAGAGCGCCTTTAAGCAGTAAATGCCGGTGAACCCTTTAGTTGGTCGAGAAATAAACCCTAGGTTTTTCGAGGCTTTGTTCACTATAAATGACACATGGTGCTTGTAGGTCAATTGGAAGTCAAGAATAACTCCCAAGTCCTTGATTTGACCCACTCTTTCCAAAACAACTCCAGCCAAGGAATAATTGTGGACTATTGGATTATTCAATCGAGGAAACGTAATAGTTGAGCATTTTTCGGGATTAACGGTCATACGATTCCTTTGGCACCTATCAAGGAAGGAGTCCAACTGTTGTTGCAGAAATAGCGCGTCAGCGCCTGAGCGAATATTGTAGTTAAGCTTGAAGTCGTCCGCAAAAAGGAGTGGCTCAATACTTGAATGGTAATCGAATAAAAGCTTAATCACCAAATTGTCATAATTATATGTTCAGTAAGTTTTCTAACACATCATTGCACACGGGACGGTCCCTTGCTATTGAACAGTTTTCTCCTTTCGCCAACGAGAGAAACAACAGTTATTCTAAACACCAGATCAACATCATGCTCTTGCCACCCAAAAGAGAAAAAAAAACAAACCAGTTGGTCTTTCTCTGAGGAACACATGTTTACATCGGCACATCTCTCGGGCCAGACCAAGCGAGTCCACGGGAGCATGCGGAGAGCCATAGAGCGAGAGAACAAAAAAAAAGCCAATGGAACTCAAAGCTTACGGTACCGGGGCGCTCAGAGAGTAACGGCCACCCTCGTGCTACAAGGGCGTGCATTCACAACAAAAATTGCTTTGGCCATGCCGCCCGCACTCCTGCACGGCCTTACGGTCGGTAGTTATGGCTACAGATAGATCTATGCACATATCTATACGGGACGGGCGGACGCGGGCGAACGAAACGAGCATTGGCCCAAACGAAACCGAGCGACGTGTTTCAAACGTAAATCTTACGCGAAGCCAGAAACACTACTTTTCCACTTTTGTGACGACGACGACTAGCCTACTCGGTTTGGCACAGAACTTGGGATCTATTAGGTTGTATCGAAAGACACTCGCACTGATCTTGAGAGAAAATCACTCAGCTGCTGTTTGGGGCTCCAGGAGATCCAACTGGCTTTCTTCCACTGGTAAGATCAGCTCACGGTGGCGGATCTTTGGGAGAAACCGGGCGGTGGTGGAACTGAGTGTGCTGGAGTACTCGAATTCCCGGCGCGGTAAGTTGCAGCAACCAGCCGCAGAGCAGATCGCGTTAGTCACCTGTGAACGCTTGAGTCTGACGCACCGTTCGTCCGACAACCGGTACCGTGTACTGAAGATTGGTGAAGATCTAGATCCTCGAGAAAAAAGAGAGTGCGCGCGCGGCCTAGAGGTTTTGGACAATTCGAAAACGGGATCCGAGCCCAATTAGTGGCGTTTTGCTGTTTTGCTTCGCCTTCGCAGTTTCAGTAGTGATCGAAGAAATCGTGGTTTAGAATTGAACCCTTCGTCTGTGTGGTTGTTTGGTGGATGGTTAAACAGTAAGAGATTTACCATTTTTTAATTGTGCGATCCTCGCCGGTGATGATTGTCAGTGAGAGTGGCCATTATTCTTAACACTTGATGCGCCAAAGTGGTTTGCCACAGAAAGAGAAGTGTGCTTACGAGCCGAAGAAGTGCCGTTAGATTTTTACGCCGCTGAAGAACGTGTGTGCCAGCGCGCAATCATCGTGGGTCGTGAATGCGGAGAAGTGCGTCGAGAGAAATGTTTTATTTTTTGTACACGTTTTGATGATTCAATTTCTGGGTTGTTAGCCTTGAGGGATGATAGAACAATTTTTCGGCCGAATCGAACACAGCAACGCTTAGGTTAAGCAGTCTTTGCATGTTTCGCTGATTGCACCGTGGAATCGTCCATACGCGATTAAATATCTGTGCTAAGACAAATCGGATCGCCGCTCAGATTTCAGTGGTCAAGATAATACGATAATTTTCGGGAAATTGTTTTGATGAAGCGTTTACAGCTGTGCGAGGAGCGATTGTGAATTTTCTGGGAGCTGACCCAGTTAGTGGCCCCTTTTCTACCGTGTGTACTTGCAAGCATAATAGAGATCTACTCCGAGTGAAACAGAGTGCAACTAAAACATACGATTGACGGAGGCGACTACGGAGAAAGAAGGAGAAAAAATGATGATAAAAATAGCGAGTGGAAAAAAATAAATCGCATCTAAAACAAGTGATTAAGCAGGCTAACAGTAAAATTGAAAAAACGACATGTGGGGAACCCCCTCGAAACACATCCACAAGTAGGCGGGAAAAGTGAGCTCGTTAAATTACGGTCGTGATTAAAGTGTCTCGGAAATTGGTGAATGTGCCAAAAGGTGATCTGTTTACAGAAAAAAATAAAAATCGGATGAACATCTGCAGATTGACTCGCGTTCGGAGTTGGAGCAGCAGCAGCAACAGTAGCAGAAACATCAACTTTGCCAGGAATTGAGGTGTATGTGTTAACCAAGTAATTTTTTATTCGATCCAATTTGTTATCACTGTGTGTACATTGCATTTCCCCTCATCTCTTCCGAATGCGCTGGAATTGGAACCGAGCACACGGCAGTAGCGGCAATTTACAATTACGGCTTTACGGTCATCAGTGCGCGATGATCTTGTGAAAGCCGGATTTTCAGCTGACCCAGATCGAAGGGGTTGTTTGCATGAGTATACTTTTTTTTTGTTTTCCATTTGCGCCCGAGGGGGGAGGACCCGGTATTGTTTACGTTTTTCCAATGTGAACGCAAAGTTGACTTAGTAGCTGAGTGCAAAGCCGGAGAGATTCGGGAGTACGGCAGAGAGGAATGAGTCCTTGATTTTTGCAGGAGCAGGATTTCTCAGCTGGATTAATTTGTTTTCGGGAGAGAAGCTTTGAGTGAACTGCCGAAGCAGGGTCCTTAATTTAGGGCTCGTGTTCGCGAGGTTGGTTCAGTGCCTCCGGAGATACGGAAATCAACGGATGGATGGGTCGAAATTTTAACGAGCTTTAGGTTGGGAAATTTACGAAAGTATGATTTTTTTAACGAAATTTTATCAGCATTTATTTTGTATCAACTTTTACTATAAATTTTCCAAGAATATTCAATTTGACGACTTGCGGGTTTCAAGCGAAAATTATATTTAGTTATTAAATTTTTGATTTCCTTTATATGTTTATTACAATGTTATTTGTCCCTTCTGAAAGTTTTTGAAAATGATGCCTTTATGAAAAAAAAATGTTCTGCATTGTTCTCATGGTTTCAAAATTTTTCAATGGTATTCAGATTATTGGACACGGGATTTTTTTAAATTTAAATTAATTTTATTTTATTGATGTCTAAGGGGCCATGGCGTCAAGTCACTAGTCTGAGTTCAAAAACTCGGACCTTAAATCATACACCAGGGAATAGTTGAATATGCTTCGCAGCATTTCTTCTCATGGGGGTTTTGAATTTTGCGGGATACACTATTAGTGCACACTAGAGTTGTATTATAATATGTTCTATATGTTGGGAATAGAATCTACCTAAATACCTGCTTAGCCTGAAATTACGTTAGAGCTTCTTCTCTCGTTCCGTATGTTGACTTAATCTTCCGTCCCGTAATTTTTTCGTTTATTCGTGACAGGATTTTCTATCTAGTTCCGCCATTTTTTTCTAACTTTTCAGCAAAACATCTTCTTGGTGACGTTAGACGTCGTTCTTCAAACTACAGAACTGCATTTCTATTCAAAACTGTGTAGCTACAATTATATAAGCAAAATCGCTTCACGATAAAAGATTTCGATACAAGTTTAGTATCCAGGGTTGCAATCCCATTTCCATCTCATCACCCTTCGATTTGTGCTGTTTGAAAACAAAAGATTGACGATAATCAACTGATTTCTGACTTTTTATTTATCGCAAATTTTATTTATTTTTATTTGTTGTTGAATGTAAACAAACTTAATAACAAAATGAATCAATTGATTCATATATTAAACCTAAATTTCTGATTAGTATGATCAAATACAACATTTCAACTATTTTCGAATACTGTACTTGACCATTAATCACCATCTCCGAATTATAATGCTTATCGATAAAAAATACTCGAGGATTTTCAGAAAAATTTTGGTCTGCATTACTACTGATCTGGCAACACTTGTGTGCTTCTTTCCAAATCGGTAAAGAATCAAACCAGCCCTTGAACCTGATAGTTAGAGTTAAACTACCACAAGATTTTTCCAGTTCCCAGGGTGTTATTGGACACAGGATTATTGCCAAATAAAAACAAGGTAAACATCAATCGTCTTATTTTAAAATCGAAAATTGGAGTTTTTTAATTTGATACGGGACCATGTGTAACTTATGCTATCTTTAGTCTCTTTCTAATTATATCTCCTTACGAGTTTAGAGATGTAAATTTGATCAAGCTAAATCTGAAGTCCAATGCTTACCGCAAGAGTTCACCCTTCCCAAGTAGCACACTACGATCATGTTGTAGTAACTTGAATATGACTTAGCAAGTCATATTTATGTTATCTCTACTGAATTACAACAAGTGTGCTACTTGGGTTATTGGTATTGTTTTCAAATAAATACCCAAAATAGAAACGGAGATTTAAATTTTTAAAATTGACAAGGTAATGCTATTCATTTGATTATCTCTTTTCAAAAAGGAAAGGAAAGGAGCGTCAAACATAATTTTTCATAAATAAAAGTAAAAAGTGATTAATAAAAAACTGAAAATTGTGCCACGAAAAACACATTCTTGACCCATAAAACGTTTATGAATATCCATGAGAAAATAGCAATGATCAATAAAATTCATCAATGTGATCGATACTTTATATAAAATTTAAAAGTAAAGTGTCAAAAATTTACCGTTATATATCTAAAGAATCTATACATATAGAAATGAATTTCTGTCTGCCAATCTGTCCGTTTGTATGACCCTTGTAGACTCGGAAACAACTAAACCGATCGGCGTGAAGATTTGTATGTAGGGGTTTTTAGGGCCGGAAAAGTTTCTTATGGTACTCGAGAATTAATCTAGCAAATGGAACCAAATTGGCATGTGGTGGGTTTTGAAGGAAATTAATGGTTCTAAGGTGACTCGGAAAGAGGGCGCTCTTATACAAATGAAACGCAATTTTTTGCATAACTGAAGAACTAATCAAGCCAATGGAACCGAATTGGGGGTGTGAGAGATTTTGGAGACACGGTTTCTGACCCCTCCCTCTTCTGAAAAGGAGAGCTCTCATACATATATCTGCACATCTCGAGAACTAGTCAAGCAAACAGAACAAAATTTGTCAATTTGGTTATTTTGGAGGTAGTTTGAGACCCCTGCCTCCTCTGGAAGGTGAGAGTGCTCACCCTAGCCAAGGAAAATAACAAGCTGATATCATATAAGTAACAAGTTCTGTTATTCCAGTTATCGTTTTGATTTCCGCTGTTATCGCATAACAAATTTAGTTATCACCCTAGGCAACTTTAGTTATCATATGTTATCATTTTGAGCATACTATTTCTTATGAACAATCTAAGTTGAATTGTAAAACTATACATATTTCCAGCATACTTGAACAAAAAAATTTGCTTTAAATCAAAATTTTTTTTTCAGTTATTAGCATGAGAATTTGAATTCAAATTGATAACATAATTTGAAACTATTTCAATAAATTTGCTTGCAATACAGGATTTGTTATCAAGTTGTTCGCAGTGATAACAAAATAAGTTATTATTATGATATTCAACAAGTATTTTTTTGTTATCCATTCTGTTATTTTGGCTGTTTATTCAACATTTTCAGTGATAAAAAAATGATAACCTGGTAATAGAACTTGTTATCAATTTGGTATAGTCCTTTGCTATGGCATACACCCAAGAAGTAATTAAGCAAATGGAACCAAATTTGGCATGTCAGGTATATTGAAGCAAGAAATATTTCTATGGTGGTTTGAGACCCCTCTCTCCTCTGAAAGGAGTGGAGGGGGGGGGAGGGGGGAGTATTTTATAGAAATTAAACAGAAATTTCTGCATGCCTGTTCTGCATGATTAGTTCTCGATAATCAAGCAAAGTAAACCAAATTTGGCATGTGGGGGTTTTAGAAAGCATATAAATGAAACAGAAATGTATGCAAAACTCAAGACCCCTCTTCTCTCTGGAAAGGGAGGAGACACTCATACAAACCAAACACAAATTTCTGCATAACTCGAGAACTAATCAAGCAAATGGAACCAAATTTGGCATGTGCGGGTTTTATTAGGCAGGATTTTAGTTTTGCGGTTCGAGACCCCTTCTGAATCTGAAAGGGGAGCTCTCATACAAATAAAATAAAATTTCAACCACAAACAAGAATTATCCAGCCAACTAAAACATGGAATGTGTATTTCTCGGGTAAGGAGCATGTTTTGATAGAAGTTTGAACCTTTTCTTAGTCAAAAAAGGGTGATGCTTGAGCTACTCTCAGTGCAACATTATGCACAAGAAGTTACACTCAGGTTATGCAAGAGAAAATTACGCACAAATTAACAGGACGGCGTAGTGTTACAGCGTAGTTTGAAGATAAAAATTGTGCCTATGAAATGCTTCTACATAGAAAAAAAATACTTTAGTAGAAACTAGCAATTCGAGGGTTAAATTAAAACACAAACAAAAATAAAAACAAAAACTAAATAAAAAACCAAAACTTCGTTATCTAAGTAAAACATTTGCGAACGAAACTATTTTAGCAAAACTCATTCCGAAGAACAACCTTAAACACGTCAGTTCTATTAAGTTTTCATTCATTTAGTTGCAAGCCTAGCAACGCCCGCACCGGGTTCTGCTAGTGATCGAAAAAATTGTACGGATTACCCATATACATATCCACTAAAGGTTCAATAACTTTCCATAAACATGTAGAATTTTTCCAAAGAATGTAACCTTGGTGCAATGAAATAAATTCACGTGTTCCATAAATTACTGGAAATGTTCCACTGATAAACAGCCAATGATCCATAAAACGGTGAACAACGAACCATAAGCTTATGAAAAGGATCCATAGTAAATCAACTGTTCTATTGAGGCCCTGCAGTAGATGAAAACAGTGAGGCACTCATCTTACTTTCTTTGAAAAATAAGGGAGCAGATGTGTGCAATCGTCGAAAGATCATTTAAGATTACCTTTGTTATGGGTCCCCTCACATTGCTCAATTCCAGGCAATGAGATGGCGGATTCTCTAGTAAAGGTGGGCGCATTACTACATTACTACATCAGAGCTCTCTTCAAAGTTGGCAAAACGCTTGGAAAAGTAATTCTCTTGGGCGGTGGTTACATTCCATTATTCCAAATGTTTCGTCAAAATCCTTCAACGCTTCCGAAACTGCCACTTAAGGACTGTTGTGTTGTTTTTTTGGCGTAGATCCGTCGAACAATGATACCTTTGATGTTTTCCTCTGGATTAGGATCCGGGCTGGTCACCAGAGGAGCTCAATTTTTCGGTCGTTAAACCAGGTTTTTTTTAGTCGAACTGGTATGAATGCTGGCGACGGACTTAAGCAGCTGTTAAGAACCTCAACATAGTCCGTCGAGTTCATCATACAAGATGTGAATACCAAATTTAGCTTTCCTGTAGCGCAAAATCCAAATCAAACCATTAGAGATCTTCCTTCGAAATTAAGTCTGGAGAAGTACTTTGGTTCCTTCCGTAGATCTTGCCTAAAGCCAGTTAATCCATTGGGACTATATAGATTGAATTTCTTTTCATCGGAAAAGATCACCTAGTGTTGGAAACGGAACATTTAAAAAATAAAAAATTGAACAAAATTTATAAAACATGAAATTAACATAGACTTTACCGTGTTCCACTGGCGTGCCATGTTGAGTCTGACGAATTTTATTCGTTTCTATTTATTCACAGAGGTCGGATTTGGTGCCTTGTTCATTTTTGACCGAATAATGCTCGGACTGGTCTGCAAAGCATTCCGAATTGTTTCTTTACAGACTGCCATACTGAGAGTAGACGTGATTTTAGATTTTTGAGAGTGACATGGTGGAATTTGAAGCCAATTTCACAATGCTACGCTTACCCCTCGGTGAAAGCTTCGATTTTTCGGCTTTCGTATGATCGTAGTGTCTTTTTTTTGGATCCTGCAAATAATTTGGTACGACTTTATCCGATCGGCTGAGTCTACGTCTAATTTCTAGAATTGAAACACCTTCCTGCTTATAGGCTTCAAGCAGTATTCCTTTTTCTTTCTTTTTACTTCATAAAATTCTACAAACCAAAGCAATGCTATTTGCGCGCTTATAGAAAATGGACGCTCGAAATAATGAAAACACGTTTACAAGGGGTTTCCAACAGCATTGATTACTTGTCACTTCCCTCAAAGTTACTCTGATTACTGATTACACAGATTATTGTGATTACTCATGATTACTTGATGATAACTTGATGATTACTTATGACTACTTGCGTGTTTCCCGGGATGCACCCTATAATGTTCCATTCCCCAGAATGAAGAATTTTACCCTATGACCTCTAAACGTAGGAGGCAGTCGCTCATAGCCGACCAGACTGTTTCCGAATACTTTTTCTAATGTTTTTCTGTGTTCATTTGTTATTCTTTGAATCAATGTAAGAATATTCGTTTAGTATAATAATACATTTTCAAGTAATAACTTAAAAATTAATGGTTTCCAAGCACACCCAGAGAACTTACACATCTTAACAAAGGCGGTTTTTTGACTGATACAATTTTTAATGGTATATTTTTGACCTTCATTCGGTATTAAAAAAATGTTACATACTTTGACGTTTTCGATTCCAACCTTCAAACTGATATCAAACATCCAATTTTTGATCGATTCCGATTCAGTTGATGATAGCTACAAATATCCTGTTTTAAATACGTACAGAAAAACCAGATTTGGTAATTATGACAACCAGAAATACCCAATTGGAAGCTCATTTTGGAGGCCCTAACTTTGGTGACCTGTAACTCTGTAACCAGTCAAGTAATCGGGAACTTCTGAGTACCTTTGAAAATGTATTTTCATAACCTATGAAAACAAATATTAATACCATGGTTACAATAACTACCGGTTCCGGAAACCAGGAATACCGGAAAAGTATATTTTTAGCAGATTACTTTTCATGCAATTGACACCGATGCTATTCTTGTGCTGCAAATTTTTACATCAAACTTCTCTCAATCATCAAGTCTGCTACTCATGGCACCGATTTCAGGGTACCCCAAAGGAAGAAGGTCAATTTGGTAACGGTGATGAATTCCCTTCATTCTTTTTACCAAAACCAAGTGATCGACAGCTTATTATTCCTTGATATTTATGCAGGTGGTTATTTTAACTTGAAAATTAATCATCTTGGTCGTCAAGTTTCTGCACCAAAGCCACGCTTTCGAGGATCAAATCGTCGTACTCAAAATTATGTTAGGTTGTAAATAAACCATTGACCACCCTGGTCATCTCTGGCCTTCAAGATGTCCTCCGGAGAAACCTGTAATGAGAAATATTCAATTTTTGCACAAAAATCGTGGTTTCGACGGCTCAATCTTCATGATTTTTCATTCCCAAGATTGTTTCAGGTAGAAAATAAACCATTGACCACCCTGCTTATCGGTGGCCCTCGTAAAGTCCACCGGAGAAATCCACAAACAAATGTTTTTACCAAAAACTTCAGTTTTACAGCTCAACATTCGTGATTTTTCATGCTTATTGGTTTGTATTACTGGAATTGATCACTGACCATCCTGGTCTTAAGTGGCCACCGGAATATACCCTGAAGAAACCCATATGATGGAATAAATTTATTTTTACACCATTCGTTCGACGGCTCAATCTTCAGTCCTTTGAAGATATTAGGGAGCGCATGAAAATTTTTGATATTATTCGAGTTTCTTTGTTTACAAAACTATTTGTTGATTCGTAAAAACAGCCGCGACTTGCTAATAATTTTAGGGAATAGGGAGGTGTTCTGAACTAAAACGCATCATCAGTCTCTCCGTATTTTTATATACAAAATTTCTTCTGGCGCCACAATAACGATAAAACTACTACTTGAAGAGTTAACGAAAAAGTCCACGTTCATGCGCATTCGTATCACTGCGCGTCGGTTGCTAAATTCAGATTAAGCAAAGTTACAGCGTTTTGAAGCGCGCCTTTTCACGGCCTCATAATCTGAACTTGAAACATTAAACTCAATTATCTCGAAATGGTGTTTTCCAAAAATGTCTTTGCCGTGATCGCGATGGTAGAAAAATAATTTGACAGATCTTCTAAAAATGTTGCAGTTGCACATCACAGATGCTGCTGGTACTTGAACGATTCCATTTTAATGCAAGTTTTGTTTCTGCGGACAAGAATTTTATATTAAAGTGTTTGAGCTAATTATAACATTAATGCGACATAGGTTTTAAAAGGTGCCCAGGATAAAATTGCATCATTCATAAAAAGCTGAATTTTTACCGTGTTTGCAAATATCATAAAATTGTCAGGGATGTTTCCTTAAAGTATTCATGTGAAACATTTAATCTGAGCTACTGTCGAAAGAGTAACATGTCGCCTTGAATATAATATTTAATATTGTAATATTGCAAGCTTTTCTGGGGACTGGTTGTCTCGGGAATGATTTTCTAAGGAATGTTAAGGAACTTAGTCGCTATAGGATGAACCAGTTTTGGCCCTAGTTACCTTTTTTGCAATAGGCACTACCTATTTAAATTATGCAGATCAATAAAGGAATGGGCCAATTCAAAAACTGGCTCAATTATCTAAATTTAAATCTAATCTAAAGAATCTTAATTATTTTTATAGCGCAGGTAAAGCCGTCGCTATAGTTGGTCATCTATGTATTCCAATAAAGACACGTCCTATTGCAGAACACGGTCTATCGATGGGTAAATTATCAATATTTAAATTGTTGCAAAATTGATGGTCGAAAAAGTCACAGCAGCCTTAAAACAGCATGTTGAACAAACTGAAGGAACCCGTATTTTTCTCAAGTTTCAATAATTTATTCTTTTAAACGAGAAAAACAGGTCATTATTTCATGAAGATGTTGTGTTTTCGTGTTATGAATATGCACCATGAACAATATTCATGATATCATTCATTACCAATTTTTCCACCGCAATGACATCATGAATAAATCGGATCAAAACCATGAGCTGCATTCCTGATACTAAAAACTTTATTCATGAATTTGGCATATCTTCTTTATCGACTTTAAATATATACAAAAAAATAAAACTACCGTTAGTATTCAAACCTAGTGTGGATGTGAAGAGCTGTAATAGTACTTGGAGGATTTACTCACTACGCTATAGTTATTCTTGAAAAGACTCTTGGGTAATGAAGCTGATTACACAACTTCAGATTGGAGGCAAAACAAGACTTCCTAAGTTCATGACTCGCATCTGTCGTTACAATAATATAACATGAATAATAGTCATGAATTCATCAAATAACATGAGAGTTCGTTTCATGTTTTTTTTTATTTTTGAAGAGTGTTTTGTATAAATGGTTAAATGGTATAAATGGTTAATAGGAAGCAAGTCATGAGTTGAAGATTTTTTCATCACATCCAGTGCACTGTTTTGCATCGAAATAAACGCGCATGAGTTGTTCAAAAATAATTCTCTATTGCCAGGAAAGCAATTGCCATGAAATATTCATACCACAGCATTTCAATAGTCAGTGGAAATGATATTTTTTAATTAAAATGTGGTCATGGTCTGGTGAGTTCAATATATTCAACAGTCACCAACTTCTCGGTTCTTCAGTCATTGTATAGAGTAAAAAGGTGCGATTTCTTATTGTCATCAGATATATTGTTATCACAAAGCAATTGCATGATAAATCGAGATTATTACGTTCCTGAAGAGATACCTACTGATTTGGAAGTGGTAGACATGATAAAAGGTGCCAAATTCGATGCGTCGTAGAACTACAATACCAAATAAGACTACGATCAGTGCTAAAAGATCACATCCTGCTTTGTATGTGAATGAACAAGCCAACATTGAAGACGAGGAGTTATTTATTTAATATGAATGATTTGTTCCTGAACACAGAAAACGATTCCGACATAAAGGATTGCTCACAATTTCATGCAGTAATCAATGGAATTAAGTGTAACAATTAAATTTTATCAAAAAAAAAACAAATTCGAAATCAGCTGGTAGCTGGTTTTAACCAAATGAAGAACTTTATTAAATTGCTATACATCAGCATGCACCGATACCGATTCGCATGAGCCATATAAATACTCCAAAAAATTGGATTATGTTGAAATTAGTTAAGATTACTTATGATTACTTACGGTTACTACTGATTATTGTGATTACCCATGATTACATGATTACTTTGCGGAAATAAAAGTAATCTCTGATTATTTGTCACTTCAAAGCTTGTTGGAAACCCCTTGCACGTTTATATTACAATTGTAACACAAACACTATCAAAATACAGTATGCAAAACATAAGTTTCACTAATACAAACAGACACACATCGTTGCATGAATTGATTGTACCACAAACATCACAAGGTGTGTAAAATTAGGGGTGCGGCTAAAGAAACTAGTCGGAGTGTATATGTTGATTTCAATCAGCGCCATGTAGATGTCCACTCCTGGTTCAGACAATGAGAGTGTTTTACTTCCCGTCGTTGGTGATAACGAAAACATTACAATTTATTTTTGAGAAAATTTTGCAGTATTAGACACAAATTGAATAATGTAAATTGGCAATTAGGTCTGAAGAATGAAGAAAATGTTGAATACGTTGTGGAGGTTTTTTTTTGGTGGCGTAATTATAACTCCAAAAATCCAGTCTGGTTCAATAAACAAATCATCAATCTAAAAAATCGGAAACAGAAGGCCCAAAAAACGTATAGCTAATACTGCTATACAATTCCTGCCTACACTTAATGCGTATAACAAGAAAACGGAAAATAAAATCAAGCCATGTCGAAAACAAGAAAAATTAAAATCTGGCAGTTTCCATCAAAAATGACTTTGAATGAAAGCCATAACGATTATTCAGAATAAATATTTGTAATCTTTTTGCGACATTTTCTCAAGAAACTCGGATAACTCGGTCGTGAATAACAACATAATTTAAACAGTCTGGAAAGTATGAGAAGTACTCAATTGTCATAATTTCCTGACTGTTCTAAATAATGTAGTTATTAATGTAGCATACATGACTGTGATATTCTGTCAGGTCTTTTAGATTTGGATTCCTCTAAAGGTCCCGGGCCAGATGGAATTCCGCCAATATTTATGAAAAATTTGGTAGTTGAGCTTTACAATCCCTTTATTTTGGCTGCTCAATATGTCTCTTGCATCTCAGTAAACTCCCAGTGGAATGGAAAAACCTTTCTTAATCTCAATATTAAAATCTGGCAGAAGATCTGATATTCGAAATTATCATGGAATTGCAAAAATATTGTGCATCCAAAACTCTTCGCGTCAAGATGATGCTATGGTTTTGACTGACTAATTGTCAATATTAAACTTCTGTATTCCTACTGGACAACTACGTAATCGACATTTGTTCGCTTTAGATCACCATCGTACAAATTATACTTTGTTCGGACTTTTAATCAGATTATTAATGCTTATAATCAACATAGTAAAATAATTTATCTAAATATTCTTCGTTAAAGACTGAATAAATATTTCAATACATTAGTTAGCTAACGAATATAAGAACACTAAATAAGAAAAAAATATTCAAACTATTAAAGGCCATTGGCATTTCATTTATGGAACATTATCAATAATTTATGGATGACAAGCACACATTTTAGTGCACAAAGGTAAATTTTGTAAGCTTAAGGAAAGATATTGAATCTTTAATGGAACATTTGCAGTATGTTTATGGGTAATCACAACAATTTTATCGATTGACGCTTGATATATACCGGTGCATTTTTGACATTTTATTGCTAAATAATATTAAAAGCATCGATCAGGTTGATGAATTTTATAATTTCAATTGATGTGCAGATTTTCACCAAAGTCTTATGGGTCAAGCATGCGTTTTTCATGTAACGATTTTCAATTTTTCGTGGATCATTATGCAGTTTTATAGGTTACTTAGTGGATTTCATACAAACTTAGGGCTTCCGGAAAGGAAGGATAGACTCCTAATTATTGGCTCCTATTTCACTTTCGAACAACTTTTAGTTTCTAACATTCTTAAGGAAATAACATGCTTTATGGTAGATCCATTGAGGTCTCGGATAGCGTAGTCGGTAAGTGCACGGTCTACCAAGCTGGAGTTGGGAAATTTCTCGGCTTCTCTTGGCATAGAGTATAATTGTGCCTGCCATACAATATACAGTTTTATGCATTGGTGTTGGCAAAGCAAAGCTCCCAATTAATAACTATGGAAGTGCGCTTAGAATACTAAGTTGAGAAGCAGGCAAAACACTCGTTTAATGAGCGTCAAAAAAAAAGCTAGGAAGAAGCAAGAAGAATGGTAGATCCATGCCTGTACAGTTCATGGTGACACTGTTTCTTCGTGCTTATATCAGTGCAAATGCAATTATTGTGGGTCCTTCACTTGTTTACTCCTTCATTTTTTTTGTAGGAGAGAAGTTTTTTTTGTGATGGAATCAACATCATCAACCACTCTAGCGTGGGTTTAAAGTAGATAGAATTTTGTAGGTCTGACTCACAACATAACCTTGTGGTTTTAACGGTTAAGTTCGCTTTTGAAAACAACTCTACTGTTAATTTTTTGTTGTCACTATGAGAGATGTGAAAAAAACCCGTTGTTTCACATTCACGGATCACTTACACATTGCTTTGGTAATTTACTAGTAAAAGGATGGCAACATATTTTGCACTGAGTTTCTTGATTAAACTTTTTGTCAAGTCGTTTTTGACTACCCAAGTTGAGAAACTTGTTTTTTCAGATATATTATACTTTTTTGCTTTTTAACTAGGATAACCTTAAGCAATATATAAATTGTTTAAAAGACTCATGTCTTGATTTACTAATTTTATTATTTGGAAAGACCTCATTTCATAACTGGTAAACGCATTGGTTTGCAAATACGTAGGTCAATGATTTGATTTCCGAAACAGTCAAAAGTTTTTACCTTCTACATCTACCAATGTCTACAACATGCTAGTTGTGGTTGTATACAAGCATGGATATCAGCTGGATATTAGCACTAAACTACATTTGGGTCATCCCACAATATTTTTAAGTATTGAACGCAATGGTTAAAGGGCTCTACTAGCATAAAAAAGAGTGTTCGTTGAAGCTCTTCTACATTTCATAATCTTCTTTGCCTTTTTAAAGAATCCAATGGTATTGTTAGTGTGGCAAGCATAGTACTACTCATATACTGCAGGGTAGTTGAAGTAAATTATTTAAGCCTAAATAGAGAGAAACTCACTACAAATTGACTTGATTGCAACAAGACAACTTTTGGAGTGATTGAACACATTCCTAAACATACTTGTAAGTGCATGTTGCTAATTTTTAGGTCCATTACACATTGAAATCGACATATCAACTCCTGGGCCAATTACCAATTCTTCTTTGCACAGTCTTATTTACCGCGTAAGCCAAGTACTTGCTGATATTTGTCTTTTCGATAACATCTTGTTGATCCAACCGACAATCAAAATCTGCTTCAATGTCTAGGAACGCAGCCATTGTAATTTTTAAATGATAAAAAACTACAAAATATAGCGATAAAAGTTGAAACCAAAATGATATCAGGGATTGTTTATTTGGTACTGAACTGGGAATTTGTTACTGATACGATGTTTGTTATCTTACTTTGATAGGGTGAACATTAAATTTGAAATTCTCTCTAATTACCAGGTGAAATTTGTTTCACAATTACAGTTGGAAACAATCAACGTGAACCAAAGCAAACCGGTGATAAAATGATACTCAATTATTTATTTGTTGAGCCGGAAAATTTAATGCATCTTATTCCAACGTTTATGCTGATTGCCATTAAAGGAATTATGATAATTACCCCCAATGAGACTCTGTCTGAAAATTCTGGAACAACAATCATCTTTCTGTGCTCTTTAAGCTTAGGATGATAACGATAATTACTTCAACAATTGCTTTCTTCAAGCTCACAATTCGGTGACTTCATTCGTTTGGCACTTTCATGGTCGATCAATTGCAAAAAAACCATGTCTTCAAAAAATGGACAAACATTAGATGGTTAGAACAAAAACTTAAATTCTACATATTCTAATTGTTATGCTTTTTTTGTATTCTCCGTACGTGGAGTAACGATTATGATGTAGAAGGAGATGTTCGCTCATCACCATGAGGCACCAAGAGTGGACAGTAATGCTTGCTAGAATGAAGGATATGAAGAGAAAGTGTTGAAAGTTCCGTCAGTGTGTCAGGTAGGTTGGAAACAGAACAGAAGTATTGAAAATTGAGCGAAAGCGCATGGGTAAAGTAGTACTTTTTTTTTTGTCTTGATTATCGAGATTTTCAGTCTCGGGCTGGTTCATCGCCCGTCGTAGTCCGTCAAACACCACTTTTGGGCATTTTCGTAACTTCTCCGGGGGTGAGATTCGAACTCGTGACTTAGGCGTGAGAGGTATGGATGTTAACCAATACGCCGGGGTCGCCCCTCAAAGTAGTACTTGAACCAAGGACGTCACTCTTTGTCTTACAATTGAGGTTATTCATCATGGAAAATATTTTGCTATTTTTAGTTCACTTCCCAAGTAACATTGCCAAAACCATCCAGCTTTATTAAGTTTTATTAAAGTTTTATGAAGCCACTAGAAATCAATTCGGTTTTATTATAGCAGCAAGAGATGCCAATAGGTTTTAAATTTTAGTCAGATTTATAAGAACCTACACAGCTTCTTAACAACGATCTTTTAACCATGACTTCTAAAATTCCTTTTAATCCTATCAAAGGTTTTATTTTGACTTTGTAAACTCATAAAATGCTGTTTTGAAATGCCGTTTTAGGACTCATTCATATTATCTTATTATGGTCAGTTGAAAAAGCATTTTAAACCCATTTTGCTTCCAGTAAATGCATTAAACGGCTAATTGGCATAGAGGAAAGCTACCAAGCAACCAGATAGTTTTATAGTAGCCATTGCTAAGACATATTGGCTTTTTGGCAAAACTGTGATTTCTTGCAATCGCCATATTGAAATAAATGAAATAATTGAAATGTGGAAAAATAAATACAACAAATTTTAAATGTAATGCAATTGAACTGTAGATCTGAGACAAATTTCGGAATTCGTTTAGATAACCTTATTGAATTCCATCAATTTTCAGAAGTTTCTTGATTAATTTATCGAATATATTTCTTTCAATTTTGTTTTTGTTGTTGTAAACTCGCATAATTTCCGAGGCGCATTGATTGTCAGCTCTTATCGTGCCAATATTCACCATAAAATTCAACGCGCATATGATTCGGAGCATGATACGCTATAAAAAAAACTCATATTTTTCGCTATAAAAAATAATTTACCGCAACACTTAAGTTTTTTTTTAGCCATTATTTACTGTTGAATGAATCAGGAGAGCAGAGAATCGAACAAAGCAGGAAAACAAAAACCAACCACGATATCGCCGTGAAGTTTGATAGCTGTGGCCATTCGACCCTATACTGGTTTTGATGATGGTTGGTTTTATGATGGTTCTCAAGTGGTCATAACATCTTTCACTAGAACATTTTCAAAATCTTTATGGTCTTGGAAAGGTTTTATTAATTTGTTTTCACAACCGGCTATACAGTGGGCCACTTTGTACACATTTTGGCTTTAAGGATGCATAGAGGAGGTATTGGTGGACAAAACAGGTTTGAATGTAGTTTCATCAACAAAGCCGGGAGGAGTGCTATACGGCTGGAATAGAACTGAAATTGTTGCTTGTGATATGATCCCAAAAGGAAAATGGCTAAATAGTAAATAGTTTTGTATCGCTCCGGAATTTTCCAGATTATCCCAAAAGCACTTGAGTTCAGAACTTCAGAGCTAAAGTTGTAACAGTAGCATTAGGGGATATATAAGATTATGATTTGTATTCAAACATGTTGAATAAACGTTTTGGAAGGTCAACAGTCATTTTTTGATAATTTTGTGATGTTGAAGGTCGTTGAAACTGTCCTTGAGTTCAGAACTTAAGATCTATTGTAGTAACTTTAAATGGATTATACAAAGTAGCGCTACCTATTCAACCATATTTAGTGAATATTTTAAAACGTTAACAAATATTACGAGATAAACTAGGATGATTGAGATTATCTAAACAGTTCTTGAGTTCAAAACATAAGATCTACAGTTGTAACAGTAGCAATCTGAGCTATATAAGGTAACTATACGTATTCCAACATATTCAATGAAACTTTTGGAAAATCAACAGTCAACATTTTATAACTTTCTGATCCTCTAGGTCATACAAACTGTACAGGCGCTCAGAAATCAAGATTTCTAGTTGTAACAGTAATTATTAGGAAAAACAAAGTTACAATAAATATTCTAAAACATTCAATTAATATTCTAAAAGTTCAATAAACACCATAAAGCAATGTGACATGTTCTGGGTTATCCAATCTATCCTTGAGATCAGAACATGGGACTTACAGTTGCAACAAACGCTTTCTGGCCTATGCAAAGCTACGCTGTGTATTGAAACGTATTGATTGAATATCTTGAAAGACCATCAGACATTATGAGATAATCTTCTAGGTTATCCAAACTATTCTGGAATTCACAACTGAAAATCTACAGCTGTAATTGTAGCTTTCTAGACCAATTCAAGTGAGTCTTCTGGAAGGTAAACAGAAAGAATGAGATTTCTTGGGATTTTCTAGGTCACCAAAACTGCTCTTGAGTTCAAGAGTTAGGATCTACAGTCACTACTTTAGCTTTATAACCTATGAAAGGTGACGATATGCATTGAAACACATTCAGTGAATCTTCTGCAAGGTCAGATTATCTTGGGATGTTCAAGTTCATGAAAACTGACTTGAGTTCAGAATTTAATACAGACAGTAGTAACCTTAGCCTCTTGGGCTATCAGAACTGCCATAACTATTCAAACAAATTCAATGAGTATTCTGAAACGTCCTCAGACATCATAGGATAATCTTGTTAGGTTTTAGATCATTCAAAACTCAAAGTCTACAATCTGTTGGTCTTCTAAGGCATTATTCGAACATGTTTTAAAATATTTCGTAAAATTTTAAAGCAGTTAAAGCTACTGTTTCAACTGTAGATCTCAAGTTCTGAACTCCAGGACAGTTTGACCCCATTTGACTCCAGAATATTTAAACTGAAACATCTCAAAAAATATGTACTACTTTTTTCAATCATTTCTATGTTATTGAGCACCAAATTGCTTGCATCATAACGGTTGGAAAATGTTAGACCTGAAGGAGTTAATTTAAAGAATATTGCATTGTACAATCTGAATCTGAAAACATGAAAAACATGAACTTGAAATTTGATAAAACGCGGTAGGATTTGGACTTTTTTACACCCAATGATAGTAAATCTTATAACTTACAACTTTTATAACTTATAACTAACTTATACGGGTTATAACTTTTTTCCAGCAAAATGACATTTCTCCTATGAAGGTTCACTTTGGCCTGTGTTCAATTAGGTCGTCATTAAACATGTAAAATGTCTTGGAAATAATTGCCTCAGACTACAATGTCCAGAACGCCGTTTTTTGCGTGATAGTTTCGCGGAAGTGATTAATTTTGTATTCACTCACCCAAATATAGTCACGCCTAACAAGGCAGGCAGCAATTGTGCGAGCATCTTCACCCTCTAGCTACCCGGCCCAAGCTGACCCACATGCAACTTAAAATTCGTCACGCAATCATCCAAATTGCCACCGCCTCCTGCAAGCAAAACAGAAAAGTTCCGTTTCTCCACCCAGGCCAGTTCCTCGGATGATTCAATCGCATTCTTGTCGTTCCAACTGTTGAATTCACACTCGCACAACAAATATTCGTCACCAAGTTTCCAATCAAGCTACCTGCGAGAGATCATTCACCCCAGGCTGCAAAAGTAGCATTCCCCCTTTCCCTCCCACCGACGACTGATGGTCTCGAAATCGGCGTTGAGAAAGCCGAAGCTCGGAAATTTAAAATTTATCGATTTTAGGTACCCACTTTTCGAGCCTCCCCAAAACGAACAGACGGACGGTCGGACAGTCGAAGTCGAAGTCAGCAAAGCAAACGGAACGCTGTTTACTCTAATCATTTGCATAGCTATCGAATAAATTTTGCTGCCCATTTACCGCTTAGCTTCCAGTGCCGAACATGGAATTATTGCTTCCCATGCGTCCATTGATCCGGCGATGTGATTATTCTTTGGCAATTTTGGTACTCTTAGGCTCCCCTTCCTCGGCATGGGAAAGGAAGCCATTTCCCAGTCTGCGCCACACGTCGGGTACTTACTGAACCTACTTCGAGGTCACCACTCGCCACTGGCAGAAACTCATTCAAACAAATCGCCGCCTAAAGTTCCCGCAAAATGATCTTTCCCTAACAATGTGTGTCTCACTGCTGCTAGCTGTCTGTCGGTGGAGAGTTTCCGGGCAGCTGACCGTTACGCTATTCTAATTAGGTTACACCCCGAGCCGTCGTCGTTGTTGTCGCGCCGGTTTCTTCCCGCTTCAGTTCCCCCTCCACCATTCAACCGATTCGACGATGGCTTCGACAACTACTGAGCGAGAATATTGAGGTCCACAGTCAGCAGCCGGTTGAGTAACACGATGACCTAGAAATCGCCCAACAGCGCCAGAACCTGCAGCAACTAGGCAGCAATTGTCGGTACCGGTTTAGCTGATGATGCTGAGGTCCGAGCGCGTTGGATCGATAATCGGCTTCTTCGGAGGGCGCTTGAAGATGCGAAATTTTTTTTTCACCCTAGTTGAGGTCACGGCCAATTTGCGGTGATGGGAAGGGTAGCATCTTCTCGGTATTCGGGTAAAGTGTGAGCCATGAATAATGAAAAGCAGCGTGGAACAGTGTATTGTGAGCGAGTAGGATGAGGGGAGGGTACTTTAGTGGAGAGGTTTTGGCCAACCGCAAAAGTGCGTGTGAATTTTTAGGATAACCTGAGTGATGAAGTAACCGATTTTTTTTTTTTTTTGTATCATCTGGTTCGGGGATAAGCTGGATTTGAACGGCGATAACGCTGGTCTCACAAATCGACGTGATAACGTTGGTCGGAACATGGATCAGATGGCGATAATGGAACGAACGAATAAAGCATTAAGTTAGGGATTTGTGCCACTCTGTCAGGTGAAACGGTTGTCGAATAAAGGTTACTATCACCTTGAAAAACTCTGGGGGTTTTATGCTACCTTGTATTAAAATGTTAACTGGGTGAATCGATTTTTATCAAACGTAGTACTGCCAGGCATTATCTTTAGGATTCCAAACAGGGTTGGCCCAATTAAGGAAAGCTAAAAAAACGTTATTGCTTTGAATTGAATATTTTTATTGTGTCTCTTTGCGTTTTGAAGAGGACTGTATCGTTAATTATGTGTACTTCAAAAATTGCTGTATTAAAATATTTATTTATTTATTTTGCAACTCAAATGTAAATACATTGTTTATTGACCATCAACAAAGCCCATGACATCAGTATTCGTTTAATTTTTCGGTGATCTGGCCAGCTCTCGCATCTTCTTCTTGATGTTCCTCATGATGTTTTGCACAACCATTTCGTCGATGGTTTTGCTTGCGTTACCAGTCTTTTTTAATTTGATGCTGTCATCTGCTCCTCTAGCCTTCTTCCGCAGCTTTCCCTTTCATCAAAGCCCAACATTTTTCAGTTGGCCTTATTTGCGGACAATTTGGAGGATTCATCGCCTTTTACAAAATTTGGACATTGTTCTCTTCATACCAGTCCAAGGTGGCACGTGCATAGTGGCAGGATACCCAACCAGGCCGAAACAGTGTCGAACCTTTGTGTTTTTGGATGAGTGACAGAATTCGTTTCTGCAGGCATACCTTCCGGTACATTTTGTCGTTCACAATTGCGGTAGTGAATAAAGGTGTCGATTTCATACCGCACCGGCAAATTGCTTGCCAAAACGACTCCCCTTTTTCAGTTTTTTGCTAAAATTCGATTACTCTAAGTTTGGGACACCGTTCCACGCTTCACGGTGTAAAATTGTGCCCTGGAAGTACCATGTAGTTCAATTTGACGTTACACTCATTGTTAGCAAAAAAAAAGCCGAGTAAAATTTTTGCTTCCAAAAACCGCGTTGTTCAACCTCCTGTTAATTTGTCAATTATCAATATTTTTAGCTGAAAGATTTGACAACATTATACAAAATGTATGAACCTCTATGTGATCAAAATTTCATGTTGATAAAATTTATGAATTTGGAGTTATCATAAAAATATGTGAAAAAGTCATTTTTGGACATACCAATTTCAAAAATCCGTATTTCTGCTGAAAAATTTAGGTAGCATATTACGATCTCTCCGTAGCTTAAAATAAGTACAGAAAATAATGTAGACGAAATTTGAACTATTTCCATTAAGTGGTTTGGACTACAGCTGTCGTCAAAGTTGACGTACCAACATGAGCATTTCCTTTTCACCCGATGCTGAACTTGCTGAAATATCGGTGCAAAAAAAAGCCGAGGTGAATTCATCTTATTAATACATGATTTGTTACGCGTGAAATATCGCAAATAACTAGTGTAACCCACGAAGAACTTTGCAAATATGGCATTCAGTATGAATTGGTTTGTGAAAACTACGTATACAGTGTTATACAGTATAATTAATAAAATTCACCTCGGCTTTTTTTGCACCGATATTTCAGCAAGGTCAGCATCGGGTGAAAAGGAAATGCTCATGTTGGTACGTCAACTTTGACGCCAGCTGTAGTCCAAACCACTTAATGAAAACAGTTCAAATTTGTCCACATTATTTTTGGTTCTTTTAAAAGCTATTAAAAAAATTGTAATATGCTACCTAAATTTTTCACAGAAATACGGGTTTTTGAAATTGGTATGTCCAAAAATGACATTTTTTACATATGTTGTGATAACTTCAAATCTATAAATTTTATCAACATGAAATTTTGATCACATAAGGTCTATACAATTTGTATAATGTTGTAAAATGTTCAACTAAAAATATGGATAATTGACACAGTTACAGGAGGTTGAACATGGAGTTTTTTGCTAACAAAATTTTGCTCGGCTTTTTTTTTGCTACTGAGTGTACGTCTCGTCATTCATGATAATGCACATGTCATTTTTGCTCAAATCGTTGTCGTGCAGCTTCCGAGCCCGAGTTTTCACGAAATCCGCCTGAATTTGGCTGCGTTTCGGACGTTTTTTGTTTTCGGTAAGTCTTTAGGGAATTTCGCTTCTTTGCACGTTGGACCATTTCAATCGTCGTTCCATACGTTTTTGCGCAATCTCTGATGGATACCTCTTTTTTTCCTTCAAAAACTTTGCAAATTTGTTTGTCCAAATTTGGGTTTGACGCCCCATTTTTTTCTACCACGGCCAGGTAAGTCCTTCAATCTGTTATGTATAACAAACGGGTTGATCGTAATTTGGACCGTACAGACACCAACACCTTATTCTTTTGCTAATTTTCTTAGCGACAATCCCTTTTCAGTGCAGTTCTTGGTCACAATCGATTTTCGCTCTTCTTCCGTAAGATCTCGCATTATTCCGCTTCATGTAAAACATTAACTTTTTATGAAGGTTTTCGTTTGTTTGCAAGGCAAGCAACACATTGACACTAAACAGCTGTTAAAATAGGTCATAGTCTTTTTCATACAGAACTTCAAAGGTGTACTCATAATTAACGATGCAGTCCCTACAAACGTATTGAAGTATAACAGAATGGACTTAAAGTTCAAATCGGTCACATTTTGCTTCTATGATTGCTTTGAGCCGTTTCGGGAAAGCATTAAAAGCAGCACGCATCTCTTGTTCTGGAATCTCGATACAGATTTTCTGAAAAGTTTCATTGAATTTCTCAATGCCCGTTGGTTTGGGGCTCTTAAACATTTGTTCTAAAATGCCCCAAATGGAAAACGTTGATTGTTACACTCTTTTTTTTTTATTAAAAGTAGAGAAAGTTGACCTATATTTCTGTGTGAATTTCATGTGTGATTTTAAAATCTTAAAAATTGATGTGTAATTTTGAAATAGTGAAACTTCTCTGACTGATGATGAAGGGATCTCCTGGATCGATACTGCATGGATTTAGAATGTGTTGTAAGACGAATTTTTGTTCATCTACTAAAATAGTAAGCAAATCTCATTCTCACACTACAACTTATATTGCGTGATATAGACTATCTTGATTTTAGCATCTATGCATTAAGTTTTCACTGAAAATAATTACAGGGCATTTGATATCAAGATTCGTAATATAGATTGTAATGTGACCGAGGCTTAATGCTACACGCCAACATTACTGTCTCTACACACTTAGAAATTATGAATTTTTCACGAGAGTAATACATGTTTGTAAAAGTCGGAGAACGTAAAGAAAGATTTCGTGTAAAGTTATGTCTCCTGTGACACATACGCAATTCGACGAAAGATGTGTTTGATTGAATTTATTTTCTCATCTCTTTCAACTCATTCTTATGTGCTAAAGGACTCTTGCATATGTTGGTCTCAGGGGACAGAAATTTGCGTGACATTTTGGTTGTGTGTAATTATCTTTTCGAGAGGAAAAAATAGTCGAGCGAATGCAAAGCACTAACAATAGTACCATTAAGTATTTTCATTTATACCCGAACGAGATGACATTTTATTGTTGAAATGCGCACATTTGACATACATTTAGTAAAGCGTTTTACTTATATTCGGTTGTGATTAACTACTAAATGCTGAAATTGCGGTAAACTTGCTTTGGAAAACTTTCAAATAAGATAAACTAAGCTTGGCACCTAAAGTAAAAGCTATAGTGGCCGCATATGCTCTGATTGTGGACTATATTTTGCGAAAAAAGTGAATCCACAAGGCATATAGGGTAAGGGGATGTAATGTTAGCCTAGCTCCTTCATTCGGCCTATGTACCAAATGTGTCATTAATTTAGCGATAATCAACAAAATCATGTTGCTTTAAGGATGACCGATGCAATCCGAAGCAATTGAGATAATATTAATCATCTTATAGTAGTTCACTTCCGCGTAATTTTCGATTTCTTGAACTTTTGGGGCATCTTAATTTCACTAGTTAAGCTGAACAGATGATCTACACGATCTTCAAGTGATCTAAATTTGATTTAATTGAATCGAATCAGCAAGTAATGCAGTCTGGATGTGCAGAAAATTGTTACACGTTACAAACTAACTGTTTACATAGCTAAAATGACAATGATTTTACAAGAAAATCGTAGACCCAATGTTGGGGACATATTTTTTTGTATGTTCCCAATTATGGCCTGTTGTATCAATAACGTAGTAAAAAGGTTGTTATTGGTCAAATTTCAAGTGGAAATGCATGAATTTGTGGTTGTTTATATTCGAGTGGCTCATATAAACACAAAAAGAAAGAACAAAATCATTGTATAGTGAATTATAATGTTTTAATTATTGAATAGCTGATAAATCATATATGAACACCGCTTAAGTGTTTGTTTTGTAAAATGTTGTATTAGTTAAATCGAGTACAACTTACATTGCCTTAATTCATAAAATTAGGAAAAACAACCGTACAAAGACTGCATTTAGTAATAAATCCATCGAATGGGACGAAGTTGCATCCACAAATAGACCCAATTTGGTGCTTATAGACCGACATTAAATCCATATCCCTCGAATGTTTCTGACTTTATAAAAAGAGTTGTGTAACTTTTCGTGATACATGCTGCCAAATGTCTTATCAAACATATCTTAGCAAGTGTCTAACAAGTTGAATCTCGCTTACAGCTTAAGAACTTTATGAGTTGTAATAAAAAATGGGATCGATGGTTTCATAATAGGCTGAGTCAAGGGACACATACCCTATTTCATCTAAAAAAAATAAAGCCATTCAAGATTCTGTAGCAACGCCAGGAAGTATTTTTTGTGAGGTCGACGTGAATGGAGCTACGGGAAAGATAGAATCACGTTTTGTCGAAATCATTGGATTTGACATCCAAGAAGCAATCCCACCAGAATTTTCGCTGATGGACTTTTATAACTGGTTGAAGCAGCCAAAGTTTGAGCATATTTATTCGCATTTGCAAAGTCTACTTAAGTCTTCGAGAGATAGGGGAGGGGTTTGAAAGTGTCGAATTTCGGTCTACATAGTTTATGAACAACCCTTTAGCCATATTATTCGCAGATCGCCCAAGGATTTCGACGAATCATTTCGGGTACCGTTTTCACCAACTTTGAGACGCGGCTGGGTAGCTCAGTGGTTACCCGTTCTGTTTACTGAGCAGATGGTCGGGAGTTCAATCCCAGGCCCGCCCCTTCCTTGCCATTTGTCACTTGCCTCTTTCTATCACCACTAGATTTATAATAAAAAGCAGTCTACTGCGCTTTCCTTTCTCATATTATTATTAATTATTATTATTAATAAACAATAAATTAAACATCTAATAAACAGTTATATTATGATCATAAACAAGAATCATTGTATGAGATGAGATATACTACAAATGATTATAGCGGTGAAAGGAGACGGAACAGGACATCAACATTTTAGACGTACTATTTGTTATGTAATATATAATTTCAGATCATCCATAGAGCTCCTTAATATCGTAAAAAAATAATCTCGTGGCTACGATGCATTTTTCAAACTAACAGGTTCATTATTGTTAAGCAAATCCTTCTACAACTGCAGCAGCACAACAATAGAATTTTCCTTGCAGTAAATTGTATGTACTATTCCATATTAAATTGCATATTGATTTTACATTTATATTATTATCATGCCATTTTTACTCGGATTTTTATGTTTTTTTTTTCAATATTATTTCATTATTTTTATCACGGAGCATATGGTACGGTATGTTCACGCATCCTTCCTCCCCTGTAGATTAACAAAATGTTTTGAGGTTCAAATCTATTCATTTGAATCCAACCCATTTTACAGAATCATCTTTTACTGTTAATGCAACGCAGTAGGCCTGGCCGCTTTGACGTTTGTATCATGTCTTTGATATGCTGCAAACATCAATATTGACAAAAAAAATAATTGGGCGTTATCTAACCCAACTATTTCCAGGATGGCTTTTTTGTACTGGCTGCGTTTGTAGATTAGATTAGATTAGATTAGATTAGATTAGTAAAAGCAGTCCACACTGCGCTTTCTTTCATTTATCGCTACACTTACCAAAGTGCATCCATGATTTAAAAATAACCTGCCTCACTAACACAACTATGCTTCACTTGGCAATTGTAGAGATGCAGTGGTGAACACGGTCTCTAATAACAACGATTGTCAAACTAATCATCCTTCTTCCCTCTCCCCAAAAACCGTGAGGACGTGGCCGGCGCCGGTAGTGATCTATAAATAGAATTAGTGAACTTGTACAATGAAGATGTAAAGCTACTCCCAAGCTCCATCTATGTGGTTCTCTGTGCAGTTACACTAGTTCTGTTCAGTAAAGGAGTGGCAACTACGATATTGCATGGTCTCTATTGCACGGTCATTTCAGGTACCGTTTCACCAACTTTGAAGTTATAACACAGAGAGCAGACATCCAGGCTGGCGTGTGTAAATTTCTGTAACTGCCATTTTAAAATTACAGCTCGTTTCCGTTAGTTTTGGTGAGTCGTATGTTGTTGTTCAATTTCTTGCTAAATTTCTCAAAATGTTCCAAGGACAGTTTTCAAATTAATACGTTTTACAAATGCTGACATTTTTTCCTAAATTTCTAAGATAGCTTCTGAAATAAATAAGACTTTTCAATACCAGCTTTCTTCTTTTAATACGCTTGTATTTATTGAACCTTGCAGACTTTTCCAAAGCATGATAAACTAATAATCTTTAACTAGAAAACAGAAGAAAAATTAGTATTTTCCATTTACTTCCAACTACCTTTGTTTATCTTGACAGATACCCGTATTTCATCTACAATGTGCAGACTTCTTCAGTGTCTCGTACTAATAACTCGACTTACTCGACTTAGTAATCTTTACTACTAGCTGAACCTAGTGCGAGCGCTGCTATGCTTGCTAATCTCAAACCACCATTGACATATTTCTCTCCCTCAAAAACCTCCACATGCCAAATTTGATTCCATTTGCTTGATTAGTTCTTGAGTTATGCAGAAATGTTTGTTTAATTTGTATGGGAGCCCGTCCTTTCCAGAGGAAGGAGAAATCTCAAACCACCATAGAAACATTTCTTGCCTTCAGATATTTTGACATACTAAATATAGTTCCATTTGCTTGGTTGTTTCTCGAGTTATGCAGCAATTTGTGTTTCGTTTGAATGGGACCCCCCTCTTCCAGAAGGTGGAGAAATCTCAAACCATCATAAAAATATTTCTTGTCTTCATGCCAAATTTGGTTCCATTTTCTAAATTAGTTCTCGAATTATGCAGCAATTTGTGTTTCATTTGTATGGGGCCCCCCATACCCCAGAGGACGGAATGGTCTCAAACCACCATTTAAACATTTCTTGCCTTCAAAAATTTGTTTCGATTTGCTTAATTAGTTCTCAAGTTATGCAGAAGGTTGTGTTGCATTGGTATGAGAGCCCCCCTTTCTAGAAGGGGAAGGGGTCTCAAACTATTATAAGAACGTTTCCAGGCCCGAAAAATCCCTGCATACAAATGTTCACACCGATCGGTTCAGTAGTCTCCGAGTCTATAAGGTTCAGACAGACAGTCAGAAATTCATTTATATATTGGGAAAGACTGTTCCGAAAAATATAAATACACTTTCTCGAATATAAAAGATCATACTGCGATTTTTGATTATTCTATTCTCAAACAAGTAAATAGCAATGTTTTATTTTCATCTTCAATTCAATTTGATTGATTTTTCGTAGGGTAGGCAAGTTTTCTAACTTTTACCTTAACACTACTCATAAGCTTCTACCCAGTACCTTCTCCTACCATTTTTGGGCAGCAGTTTGTCGTACAGTTTTCGAGCACTCGGTTCAACAGATACAGCCTGTTTGGTACTCTGTTTGGTCTCCTCGGCACGCATAACATTTGTCGCCGAAGTACTTAGCTCTTTAACCACATCTCAGACAGATGCTGAAGAATGACGCTTGAAATAGTCCCTTACCTTTCTGTCGCTTATAGGGTCAGCGGAACCTGGTTTTATACATCATCTCGGATAATCTACGAGAGAACAGTTGATACTTCCGTAATGCGGAACTGCTCCGGCGCTCACACCTACTTCCTAAGCCAGTTTTCTGATCGAAAGACCACTGACCACCGTGCACAATCCGTTTTCTTTGCTCGGGAGAAAAACCACGCATTTTCAAACTTCCGTGCAAAAAGTTGAAAAACAATGACGTACCCCGCAGTGGGATGTTAGGCAAAAATGTCGTTGGTTCGAGTACCACTGTACACATGCCCTTTTTGCTCAATTTTCCTAAAACATCTGCTATATTTCCAAGCCTGTCGCACACTAGCGGAACTATTAAAACTTTCTCTTCATATCTTTCATTCTAGCCAAAAACATTGTTGTTCACTCTTGGTGCCTCATGGTGATGAGCGAACATCTCCTTCTACATCATAATCGTTACTCCTCGCACGGAGAATATATAACATAACAATTAATGAATGACATCAATTTAAATTTGATGTAAGCAACAGGCCGTAGCCAAAAGTTAGTTGAATACTGCACGCATTTTGAAATGATGGTCGATCATTAGTGTATTTATAAATATCGGAACAGTCTATGTATAGAGCGTAAAAGTTCCTGAACAAGGTGCTCATGTGGCTTGCAATCAGCCGGTTTGAAATGTCGAAGACGCTATTTTTCGAATCGAAAAAGAAAAGAAAACTGTAGTTGCTAAGGAGGCGTATGATATACCTTTTGTACAAAACGTTGATTACCCTCCGAATACCACAACTACATCCAATTGTGGATATCTGGGTTAATTTAAAACGAAAGGGATCTTCCAATTGCTTTTGACTGAAAACTGTCAAGCTTCTGATCAATACAATCTAGATTGAGCTCCGGAAGATGCCAAAATCAACCTGTTTAACAGCAATGGAAAATGTACCTGAAAACTGCTCGAACGGGTCCATACTTTTTAAATTATTAGGTTAGTTAAAAAGTTTAGAATGTAACGTCTGTGCAGCAGTAGAGAAACCGTGTGCACTTTCATTTCCGCTTGACTAAAGGGTGATACGGTCAAAATTTGGTCAAGGGAAAACGCGTGTAAATCGGTGAAATCGTTTATTTAAAAAATCAAATTAAATTTCTTTTTCAAGTTCAATTAGTATAAAATTCAGGAAAAATATTCAGTTAGGCTTCCGCTTTTCCAAATCCGAATTGCCGGGCCTTACGCTTGACCCCTGCCATCAGATTTTGTACAGCCATCTTGTCCACCTTCTTCGCCGCAGAAAGCCAGTTTGCCTTGAACTGCTGCTCGTCCTTAGCAGTTTTTTTGGTCTTCTTTAGGTTCCGCTTGACAATAGCCCAGTATTTTTCAATTGGGCGGAGCTCTGGCGTGTTGGGAGGGTTCTTGTCCTTGGGAACCACCTGCACGTTGTTGGCGGCGTACCACTCCATGGCCTTTTTACCGTAATGGCAAGATGCCAAATCCAGCCAAAACAGTACGGAACAACCGTGTTTCTTCAGGAAAGGCAGCAGACGTTTATTCAAACACTCTTTCACGTAAATTTCTTGGTTGACAGTCCCGGAAGCTATGAAAATGCTGCTTTTCAAGCCACAGGTACAGATGGCTTGCCAAACCAGATATTTCTTTGCGAACTTTGACAGTTTCGTGTGCTTGAAAATATCTGCTACCTTTCCCCTTCCTTTTGCCGTATAAAACTCCTGTCCCGGAAGCTGCTTGTAGTCGGCTTTGACGTAGGTTTCGTCGTCCATTACCACGCAGTCAAACTTCGTCAGCATCGTCGTGTACAGCCTCCGGGATCGCGCTTTGGCCGTCGTATTTTGTTTATCATCGCGATTTGGAGTCACTACCTTCTTGTAAGTCGATAGTCCGGCTCGTTTTTTGGCTCGATGCACGGTTGTAGACGATACACCCAGCTTATTTGCGGCATCTCGGAGAGATAGGTTAGGGTTTCGCTTGAAACTACCGGCAACTCTCTTTGTCGTCTCAGCGGCTTCCGGTTTTCGATTTTCCCCCGATCCAAACTTCCTGGCTGTCGACAAACGTTCCCCAAACACTTTAATTACATTTGTAACGGTTGATTTGGCAACTTTTAGCGATTTTGCCAACTTTGCGTGCGAGTAGCTCGGATTTTCGCGATGCGCGAGCAAAATTTTGATACGCTGCTCTTCTTGCTTGGACGGCATTTTGAAAACTGAAGAGTGAATTCCAAAATTAAAATAGGAGCAACATTCTACACACACACACCTTCAAAATGAGGGGTGTTCAGGGTTTTTAAATGCAAAATTGAAAGAAATACGTCAAGTTGATATTGACCAAATTTTGACCGTATCGCCCTTTAAAGGGTGTTCCGATTAAAATTTGGTCAATCAGTAATGTGTGTGAGTCGATCAGTTTTTATTATTAAGTTAAATTCTTTTCCTTTTTCAAGCTCAGTTAATACAGAATACAGGAGAAATATTCAGCTAAGCTTTCTTTTCACTGAATGCGAACTGTAGGGTCTTTTGTTCAACACCTGCCATAAGATTTTGTACAGTCTCCTTGTCCACTTTATTCGCCGCAGAACGCCAGTTTGCCTTGAAGTGTTTCTCGCTAACAACAGCTTTTTGAGTCTTCTTAAGGTTCCGTTTGACGATGGCCCAATATTGTTCGATTGGGCGGAGCTCTGGCGTGTTGGGCGGCTCTTGTCCTTGGGCACCACTTGAACGGCAGCATACTCAATGGCCGTTTTTCCGTAATGGCAAGTTGCCAAATCCGGCAAAAATAGAACGGAACAATTGTGTCGCTTCAGGAAAGGCAGTAGACGTTTTTGTAGGCTGGTTTCCTGGTTGATGGTTCCAGTTGCAATGTAAACATTGTAACTACCAAAAATGTCTTCGGTACGTACGCTTTCACTAGTCAGAATTACCGAATAGGATGCGCATAACAATTTTTTATAAATTTTCTTCACTTTCATTGGGCTTTTCATGCGATTGAAATTTTGACAGTAAATCAAAATTTCAGTCGCCTTCTGTTTTGGTGAAGAAATTTTAGAATGTACGTCAGTTGATGAAATACTTACTATGTTTTCTTCTTTCTCATCGAAAAGAGTCGTTATTTTGGAAATCCAATTGAGGATTTCTGGGTTACTTTGAAACGGAAAGGATCTTCCCCTAATGTTCGACTTAAAACTCTCAAGCTTCTGACCGATGAAATCTAGATCGAGCTGAGGACGATGCCAGATTCAACCTTTCTAACAGAAATTGAAAAGGTATCTGAAAACTGCTAAAATACTGCGCGAACGGGTCCATACTTTTAACAATAAATGAATAAACAGTTTATTCCCATAAAAAGTATTTATAAAAAAAACATAGTTTTGCTAATATACACCAGTTTGAACATTGTCCAGATTTTATTCCACACACGTTATTTGATAACATGTTTTTTGTTTTATTCTCCAAGTGTCTTTAGCATTGTTGGATCAAAATATGTCCAGTATCAATTTGAATTTTCAAATTAAACTTATCAAATTCTTTAATTTCAACAATACAAAATTACAGCAATTTTCTTTTTTTCCGATTTCCATATGGCAGCTCTTAACAATTGCAACATTGATCCAATACCATAGAATATCATAACGATGAAGTGAGAATCATCGCTTCCCCCTCCCTGGCCGTTTCACCCACAGTTCCCCAACTAAGCCAATATGTCTCTCATGGCGGCTTTTTATTATAATCCCCTCGCATATCAAGCATATCTGTTTGACTGATTGCAACACGCATCGTATTAATTGCGTAAATATAGCCCTCAAGACAGTGCCCATCTTTCACGAGAACCCGTCTGCATGCACCCCGCTGTTGTCCTCATGCATTGCCCTACCAGTTTAGCTGCTATCCGTTCCACTTCTCGACGTACAGATTAATCCTATCTCTTTTCTTGTCGGACTCCCCTCTTCCCAGCCCGCTCTCACCCGTGATCAACAACATACTTTGCATACAATAAGATCAATACCTATTGCATCGTCGTGCGCTTTGCATCATTGCACTTTTGTCAGTTCACCAAGTGCCTAGCTTCATTTGCCTACCACAATCTCGAGAGCTCTTCTCCGTCCGGGCTGTGGTAACAATGAACCCGCGGAAAGCTCGGCTCTCAACGGGCTACGGTCGAGGTGAAGGTTTTTTGCATCGGTTCAGTTGCCACCGCTCCGAGTGGCCTCCTACAAGTAGGTACCTATCTCGCCTCCTTCCCGCCAATATGTGCTGTGCTGGGCAATTTCAGCCCTATCAACTTGATCACGTCACATTGCTCGTTGGAACTGGTTCGACAAGCTTTCCGGGAACGATTTATTGGCAGGACCTTGAAGTATGGTTTTGCCTTTTGCGAGTGATAAAACAGCCAACGATTAACGCTTCAACTTTTTCGAAATTGTGTAAACCCCGCTAAACGAGCTAATTTCACCCGATTGTTCTTCCGGTAGCTTGAAAGGTGCTAATTTTCTAAAACGAAAATCAAACCGCCGGCTTAACACCTCTTCAATTTGAACCGTCTTGTTCGTTTCGAAAAGTTTAAAAGTCCGGCGGAACTCGCCGATAATCCATTGAGCTCACCTATCGCCTCCCTCATGCAATCGATCGATCGATTGATCAATCATGGGTGGGAATGCCCAAATCAAGAAAACGATCTAGATTGCCCGTGTTACCGTGAACCAACGAGGAGGATTCCTCCCCGGGGCTTTTGCGCTGCCCCTGGCATGCCAATATCCAAACACCGCACTGACAGCTCGCTACTGCTACCGGATGGGTTGGACAAAAATCTGGAGCACCCAGAGCGCCCGCCGTAAAACCGTTCTTCCAACAAGCGCTTCGGATCTTCTTGTCTGTCCAGCTCCGGAGGGAGAAATGGCCGAGACTCCCCGGTAAGAGGTGTTTGTTTTGGCAAGCGTTTGGCGGCCTCTTGGCGGTTTGGCGCACGGCCGTTAGGAAAATGATTGGCTTAAAATATCCGAAATGCTAACGGTTGCTAATGGATTAGATTCGATTTGGGTAGGAGCCGTGCGGGACGCTGCAAGAGCGAAAGATTTTTTTCTATAGATAAATAAAGTTTTATCCCAGCCGGGTTCGGGGCGATAAAATAGTTTATCGAGATGAAATCTCTGCGGTGGGTTTATGACGTAAGTGGGGAAGAACGCTGTCATCCAGAATGAAGAAACGGGCGGAGCCTTGTGTGCTGATTGATCAACACCATTGAAGTTGCGGAATATTTCCTGCTATTTAAATCGGCGCTTTTTTCTACTGAAACTGTGTGTTATGGAATTCAATCAAACAATTAAAAGCAATGGTAATTATGGGGGAAATTGGATACAATTCTATTAAAGCATGGGGAGTTCTGTGTCTATCAGCGGCAACATAAAGGGTTTGGGAGAAAAGTTTGATTGAGGTTGCTGTTGGTGTTGAACGGTTTACTCGATTGCTGACTTTGGGTGGTGTCCGACGATATTGACAATAGTAGCAATGAATGTCTTTTGCTTAATATCTATGACAAAAAATAGCTTTTATAAGAGTTATGGTACTTTATAATAGCATAGAAAAAAGCCTCTCGAGTTGTTTTCAGGCATAACATTATCTCTGCTCTATGAAAGTGAGTTCTGAAGAAATTTGAAAGATTTTGAACTCAAATGACTTCCTTGAATCAAGTTCGTTTATGGACCAAACTTTTGCTTGGTATATGGCTTTTCGTTTACCCTAGCATAGTACAATAACTAACTGACCCTGCTGTTTAATTTAGTTACCAACATTGGCTAATTTTGTAATCATCTGTTATAATTCTGAAGTACTACTTTCGGCAAACATTACTATTTAAATGCGTATATCTGTTTTAAATAAGAAATTGTGGATTATGTCAGTTATATCTTTAGGAGTTAAAATAAAATTTTGTTTTTGTTTGTATTAAAATAATCCAAATTTTGTTTTAAAATAATGCATCTAAAAGTTCATTCAAAGTGAATAAAGTGAACTACAGAAACATCTATCTAACACACTAATCCGTGAAGTACCCATATTTTGCGCACTTTAAAATATTCCAAACTAATGTTTAGTTGACAATTCTTTCAACTTAGTTCTGCATGTAAATAGACGTTGTCCTCTTGTGTATGGGATAAAAAATAAAGTTTGAAAATCAAGAAATTAACTGCAAAATTTTGGCAAAATTCGCATAATAAGGCGCTGCACAGAATAAGGGTACTTCACGGTATATCAATTAAAATTAATTCAATATAGATCGAATTCTATTCGCAAATCATCTAGATTTAGGTCGAACCAAGTTAATTTCGAAATATTTTTCGTCAGTTGTATAGGGTGTCCAAGAAAGTATGAGCACGATTAGAAATCAAGATAAAATAAATTTTTATTATGAATCATTTCTCTACAATGTCCTCTCTCAGCAACCTAAACGGGCAAAATAATTGTTAAAATTAATTATTTTTCCAGTTTAGGCTACTGAGAGAGAACATTGTAGAGAGATGATTCATAATAAAAATTTATTTTATCTTGATTTTTAATCATTTGAAATTTCCTCGTTTCATTACAAGCAAAGTGAGGCATAAACAACGAAATTGTGTGCAATCTTTCATGCGCCATACAACACGGTTTGCAATCTTTCAAACAACATACTAGATTCAGGCGTTGTCTGTCATTTTCTGCCAAATCTAGCTTTTCCTTTATGTGCATTAGACAACTCAGAAAATTCAATGTTTCTTCTTATCAAAATGTCAAAATGTCAAAAATATGTGAGGAGTATTGGGCGATACTTGTAAATTACGATTTTAAATTCATGAGCCTAGGAACGCATTTTTGCCCTTACGCTGCTCATTAGTCTCTGCACAGACTCTTGCGCAATTGTTTTTGACACTTTTTCGGAGTCGTTCGCAAATGTTTCGATGGTATCTGCTGCTTTAATAGGTTTCTTTACACAGATAGAAAAATACAATTAATTTTTTGCGTTATCTAATGCACATAGAGGGAATGCTAGGTTTGGCAGAAAATAACGGGAAATTTCATGTAAATTTAAGCCAGATAACGTATGCATCTAGTCTGTTGTATAACATATTGCAAGCATTGCTGTATGGCGCATGAAAGATTGCATACAATTTCGATGTTTACGCGTCCTTTGGCTTGGAATTAAACGAGAGGAAATTTTACGCGCCTGCTAAAATTCGATATTTTTTTCTGTGTAGATATGCCATGTTTAGAGCCCAAAATGTCACGATTGGTCGGGCTGGAGGACAGTTTGGAGGATTTCGGCACGAGTTTGTGTCTTTCGCATAATGCATAGATGCCAGATCCGGCCAAAACAATACTAGACCATCATGATTCTAGATAATTGACAACAAACACTGTTTCAAGAATTTCCCGATGTACGTATCCGTTTCCGTTATCTCTGATGCCACAAAAGGTTCTGAACACATTCCACATTCGCAAATAGCTTACCAAACAATTTGCATGTTACCGAATTTCTCAGTCAAATTGACTTATCGGCACCATAGACGTTCTGGTCTTCATGCAAGGTGTAATATTGATCTCCCGGAAATTTCTTATAGCTTAATTTTACAAATCCGAAGTAATTTGCAATTAGGGCGCACATGAAAATTGTAACAAAAATGTTTTTTTTTCAATGGAAAGCATAATTATTACAAACTAATAATGAGTTTTTAACCTTTTTGTGCTGATTGTTCTTTAATTTTATTCAATGAATATTGTTTTTGCAAAGTGCGTGTTTATATTGTATCATTAAAACAATTTACTATGCGATTTGCGCCATGTGGATTTTTGACAGAAAAAGGCGTAATTTAAATCAAAACTAAACTTGGCGTGAAGTAAAGGCGAAACTGACAAAATAATCAAAACAAAGACAAAAAGTGCAAGGCGAACTTTAAGAAAATATCAACAATAGCCGAATAGTGTTAGGCGATTCTTTTTTTTTTCCAGTGCTGAATCTAACATTAAAAATGGCTTAAATAACCATATTAATCCCTGTCAATGTTAAAATTTGGACACTTTTATTTCACTTATATTTTTTTTTTTTTTTTAAATCATTTATTTGTACAGGCTCAATCGAATAAACTTTACAGAGCCAAATTTTCATACTTTTATACATCATTTATCTTAAAACTAAAGTTAGGAGGATAGAGCCGATTACTCGCGGCCGTCTCGAGGTTAATAGGAATTACAAATTACGGATGGGAAAGAGGGTGGGAATTTAAAGTATGGTTTACATAACACATTAAATTTAAATTCTAAATTATTGAAACACTTATAACTACACAACTTTTGGTTTTCTTTTAATCGAACATTTTTGACAGAGAAAAAAAAAACACACGAACACAGAAAAAAAAACTTATACTAAACATACATGATAAACTAACTACAATCTAATGCTAATGTTAGTCAAAAACACATAAATGAGTTTCATGTACTCCAAATCACGTACAGCCAAAATATCTCGAATTGGCACATTGGGTTGTCTACCTCGAGCTCGAAGGGAATCATAAAGCCTCGATCTGAAACCACGATGCTCAGCACAAGACCAAATAACGTGATCTGCGTCCTGATAGCCTTGTCCACACTCACAGAGATTGCTGTCGCTCAGCCCAACCCGGTATAAATGAGCGTTCAAAGAATAATGATTGGACATGAGGCGAGACATAACACGAATGAAGTCTCGACCCACATCCATCCCGCTAAACCAAGATTTCTTCGACACCTTTGGGATGATAGAATGTTGCCATCGCCCCAAATCTCCTTTACCCCATTTATACTGCCAGCTGACGAGTGACTGTTGACGAAAAATAGGAAAAAATTCGTTGAAGGCGATTTGTCGATCATAAATATCGCCTTCCATAGCGCCCACCTTTGCAAGCGAGTCCGCTTTCTCATTGCCCGGAATTGAACAATGAGAAGGGACCCATACAAAGGTGATGATAAAATAACGCGAAGATAAAGCACTTAGAAGCTCCTGTATTTTTATGAGAAAATACGAGGAGTGCTTTACCGGCCTCAAGGAGCGAATAGCCTCTATAGAACTGAGACTATCCGTGAAAATGAAGTACTGATCCGGTGGTAATGAGGCAACAATTTCTAGCGTAAAATGTATTGCCGCTAATTCAGCGACATACACGGAACAAGGAGCTTGAAGTTTACGGTTGGCGCTATAAATTTCATTAAATATACCAAAGCCTGCTGACTCCTCTTTCAGAGATCCGTCAGTGAAGAACGATTTAGTGGAATCAACTTGGCCAAACTTTGCAGCAAATATCACCGGAGCAATCATAGGACGATGATGCTCTGGGATTCCATGAAGCTCCTGCTTCATGGATAAATCAAAATGAACCGAATTGTCGAAATCGGAGAAGCAAACACGATTGGAAATGTTCGGCGAAGGGCTGACATCCTGTGTTATGTACAAATGGTACAAGGTCATGAAGCGGGTTTGAGGGTTCAACTCAAGGAGTTTCTCAAAATTTTCGATCACCTGGGGGTTCATTACTTCACACCTGGTGAGGAGCCGGAGAGATAATTCTGTAAACCGATCCGAGAGTGGCAACATGCCAGCCAGCACTTCAAGACTCATGGTGTGAGTCGAGTGCATGCAACCTAACGCGATACGAAGACACCGATACTGAATACGTTCAAGTTTGATGATGTGCGACCGAGCCGCTGAATGAAAACAAAAACTACCGTATTCCATAATCGACAAAATCGTTGTCCGGTACAACGTTAGAAGATCTTGTGGATGAGCTCCCCACCAGGTCCCGGTAATTGTGCAGAGAAAATTGATCCTTGGCTGGCACTTTCGCTTCACATACCTCAATATGGATCTCCAGGTGCACTTAGAATCGAACCAGACCCCAAGATATTTAAATGACATAGAATGAGCTATCGGCTTACCCCAAATTTGAAGCTTCGGTTGTGCTGGGTTATGCTTCCTAGAAAAAACTACCAACTCAGTTTTCTCCGTAGAGAATTCGATACCTAGCTCTAGAGCCCAAGTAGACAAATTGTCCAAGGAATCCTGTAAGGGTCCTTGCAGATCGACCCCATTGGGTCCCGTGACAGACACTACGCCGTCATCTGCAAGTTGTCTCAACGTACAGTTGTCACTTAGACAACCGTCAATGTCTTTGACATAGAAATTATACAAAAGGGGCTTAAACATGATCCCTGGGGAGACCCATGTAGCTAAATCGTGAAGCTGTAGAGGTTCCATGAGAAAAGCTCATATGTTTCTCTGACAGCAAATTGTACAAAAATTATTCATTAATGGTGAAAAGCCACAAGCGTGGAGTTTATCTGAAAGAACTTCAACAGATACTGAATCAAAAGCCCCCTTTATGTCCAAGAATACAGAAGCCATTTGCTCTTTTTTAGCAAAAGCTAACTGAATATCCGTGGAAAGCAACGCGAGAAAGTCGTTCGTTCCCTTACCCCTACGGAAACCATATTGAGTATCTGAAAGTAGGTTGTTCGTCTCAACCCATTTGTCCAGACGGAAAAGGATCATTTTCTCCAACAACTTTCGAATACAAGATAACATCGCGATGGGTCGATAGGAGTTGTGGTCGGACGCGGGCTTACCAGGTTTTTGAATGGCAATAACTCTCACCCGTCTCCAATCATCCGGTACAATGTTGAGTTCCAGAAACTGATTAAACAAGTTCAACATGCGCCTCTTTGCGACGTCTGGGAGGTTTTTAAGCAAGTTGAACTTGATCCTATCAGCTCCTGGAGCCGTATTGCCACACGAAAGGAGTGCGAGAGAGAACTCTACCATTGAAAAGGGTTGGCTAATCTCATCTATCGAATACGTGTTTTCGCGAGGAATCATCCGTGCCGGCACAGAATCTGGACAAACTTTTCGCGCGAATTTGAGGATCCATTGGTCCGAGTACTCTTCGCTCTCGTTGTTCGTAGTTCGGTTACGCAACCTTCGCGCCGTGTTCCAAAGAGTACTCATCGACGTTTGGCGCGACAGCCCGTTCACGAATGTTCGCCAGTAACCGCGTTTCTTGGCCTTGATGAGGCTCTTCAGTTCGCGTTCGAGAGCCGTGTATACATCGAAGTGCTCAGGTGTTCCACGTCTACGGAAAACTTTAAACGCGTCGGACTTTTTACGGTAAACCTCGGTGCATTGCTGATCCCACCATGGAGAAGGAGGTTTCCTGCGAGATGACGTCCCTGGAACTGGTCGAGTTTGAGCTTGAAGCGCGCTGTCTAAGATCAGGTTGGACAGGAAGTTATACTCTTCCAGCGGTGAAAGCCTTTCTACCGTCGTTACGGCTTCATCTACTGCTGTCCTAAACTTTGTCCAATCGATGTGACGGGTAAGATCATACGTGACGTTAACAGATTTCGACGGATTGAACCCGGTGGCAACCGAAATTTTTATGGGCAAGTGATCACTACCGTGGGGATCTTGAATCATATTCCATGTGCAATCCAACGATAATGAATTCGAACAAAGTGTGAGGTCTAATCTACTGCCAACTGAGGATGTACCAGCCAAACGTGTTACTTCTCCATTGTTAAGAACTGTCATATTGAAGTTGTCACAGAGGTCATATATCAGGGAAGATCGGTTGTCATCGTACAGTTCTCCCCAGCCTGTACCGTGAGAGTTAAAATCTCCCATGACCAACCGCGGAGCAGGAAGAACCGAACAAACATCTGAGAGTTGTTTTCGGTTGATGGAGGCTCTTGGAGGAATATAAACGGAAGCAATGCAAAGGCTTTTATTTTTAATAACAGCCTGACATGCGACAACTTCAATACCTGGAATAGGAGGAAAATTCACTCTATAGAAGGAGTAGCACTTTTTGATCCCAAAAAGTACTCCCCCTCCACGTGAATCCTCACGATCAAGACGAATAATATTGAAATCATGAATCGGAAGATTGATTTCGGAAGAGAGCCATGTTTCACAAAGAGCGAATGCATCACAACCGGTAGTGTGAGCTAAAAATTTAAAAGATTCCAATTTAGGAATCAAACTTCGACAATTCCACTGTAGAACAGTGATCAAATCCCCGACCTCATTTGGAAAATTATCCATCGAAGGAAATGATAGCTGCAAGGATGGGCCACTTAATTGTCAATTGCTTCAAAAATGTCTTCACTGTTGAAGCATTGCCAAAACAATGCTTTTGAGAGGGTCAGAAATTTCAAGGTACTTGAAGATACCTTCGGCAATGTCATCAAATGAGAACAGCCCACTTGAAGAGGGGCTTCTGTTCTTAAAATAGGGGCGTCAGGGGTTTTGGATGTCCCCGGGAGAGATGGAAAGTCCTGGGTGTAGTTAGTACTATGGAAACCAGGAGGAATTGTGTTTTCCTTTTTTCCACCTCTTTTTGAAATGGGCAAGCTGGTCTCGGGCTTCTTTTCAACAACTTTCCGTGGGCGGACGCGTCTTCGCTTCCTTGAAGCACCTTCCGGAAAAGTGAACGACGTTCCCTCTTCAGCCGAATCAAAGTCAGACTCGTCATCTGACAGAGGAGCAAAGGGATTTGTATTGGCACTGGGTGATGGTGAGGCTTTTTCACCATTTCGGCAAAAGATTGCCTGGAACGCTGTTTCAGCGAGCGTTCTAATTGTTCCCCGCGTTGTTTGTACGCCGGGCACGATGAGAGAGCATGAGGAGGAGTTCCTTTACAAAAGCGCATTTAGGTGTGCTGTCTGCGCACGCGCCATCCTCATGCTTCTCTCCGCAGTTGGAGCAGCGCGCTTTATTGCCGCAATGGGAGGTCGTATGTCCCATCTGCTGGCATTTCTGGCAGATCATGACCCGAAGTACAAACAATCGCACAGGTAGCCGAAGTTTTCCCAACTCGACGTATTGAGGAGGGCTGAGCCAGAAAGGTCACGCGAAAAGAGTCTGACGGTGTAAACTTTTTTCACCCTTATTGGTCGACACTGCGCCAAGTTGGCGCACATCCAGTATCTTAACTGGGGAAGCAGAGGGTTCTTAAATCGACCAACCCCCGCTTCAGCAGGATCTCAGGGGTCAGACTCGTATCGGTGACCACACCTTCGATTTCAATACCCCGAGCTGGGATATATACTCGATACTCGAGTGTAAAAACCGAGAGACAGCAATCTCATTCGCCTGCTTAAGGTTGGACACAACGACCCGAAGTTTATTCGGTCTTACTTTTTATTATCTCGGTCACGGCCGAGAATCGCTTCGTCAGATCATCAGAAATCTGACAAACATTCAGAGGTTTCGATTTGGGCTGAAAATAAACAACCCATGGACCAGTTGAACTGTCTGGATAGGGCACGTGATCTGGTAACTCTATGAGCTACCTCATCATTTCGTGCCATAGATGATTCATCTTGCGATAAATCATCCATGGCTCGCTTGTGGGAGCTTATCACGCTCAACCACTAACGTAATTATCTACAGTCAATCACAGATAAACAAACTAAACCTAAAAAAAAAAATCTAAAACTAAGTTCACTCTCACACACACTATCAATCACTCTCCACACTCACACACACACTACGATGAAAATCACTTATCTTATATACTACTAAAAAAAAACTTATCTTTTATGTATCACGGATCTACTGCAGCTGGGCGACGAATGTGTGCTGCTGCTGCCGAGCGACGATGAGTGACCGCGTGTACCGTCTAAGCGTGGAGCTGAACGATGACGATGATGTTGCTGGTCGGTGGTAGTTGGTGGATGGAAGAATGCACGCTTCACACGATGGGCTGCTGGTATGCGTGCCGTATAGATTCGGAACAATATGGCTTCTCGATCGTGGCAATATTGCTAATTGCAATTAATGACGCTGTTGCACCACTTATCACGCAATGTTCTCTTCTTCAGTAAATCAAAACTGATTTCACTCGCGACGATTCCACTGGCGATTGAGAAATTCCTTTTTCTGAAGACTAAACAACTCGTAAAAAGCTTCCAAAACAACGGAAAGCGGACCGAACGAACTGTACCGTTCGCGTGTTCACTGGGCAATGTATTTCACTTATATGACAGCTGTAACTCTTCAATTTATTTCGTGAAGCAACATGTTAACATTTCTGTTACATTCAGTAAAATGGCGTCAAATCAAGTGCAAGTGCGCAAACTCATTTTGTACGATCTTTCTGTGCGAAATGTGGCTTGCAAAGTTGGGAAGATAAAATCATACTTACAAATAGAAACAGAGGCAGAGACTGGAGTCGTTCACCGTGTAAAAGGTGCCCAAGAGTGACTACAAGCCGAATTTCACTCCAAAATATTTCCATACCAAACATTTTCCAGATGACGAACTAGCCCAGGAGGCTAAAAGTCACCACACTAAAGCCAAAAAAAACCAAACATTTTCTTGTATCATAATGGGCGACGAAACATACGTACTCGGAGACTTAAAAAGCTTGCCATTGCCGTGCATTTCTGGACAAATAAGGTGTCCAACTTTCCGTATTTGATTTGGCAGGCCAAATGTAGTTGTGGTCGAAAATCCAAAAGTTTCGTCTCTACCGGCACTATCAATAAGGATGTGAACGAGAAAGAATGTCTGTATAAACGATTACTACCGTTTCTCAGAAGCCGCGTTCTCCAGCTCTGTTTTAACCCGATTTAGTCTCTCGTCACTATGCGAAATCCGTCCTGGAATGGTATAAGCTAAAAGAGGTTAAATACGTGCCATAAACAGCCAATCCACCAAACTGTGCAGAACTTCTGCCAAAAGAGAAGTACTGGGCTCTAGTTAAGCGAAAACTCTTCAAAACTAAGAAGAAAGCAAATGGTCCGATGAGCTCGAGAGAAGATGGAGAATCGACACGGCGGGCGTATCTGAGGATACCGTACGAAACTTGATGGCGGGTGTACTATAGAAAGTTCGCGAATTTTTCAGAAGGATGGATTACCATCACAATCAACTGTTTCTAATGTAGATATAACTCTCCTTTTCGGAAATAAACAATCTGTTTTGTTGAATTATGTGTACATATATTTGCTGCTATTGTTTTGGTGTTCGAAATTTAACTTGGACAGGCTTTAGCATTGATTGGCGAATAATAAATATAAGAAAATTTCAATGAAACACGAACGAATCTCTATCTGTATCATATATAATTCAGAAGCTTGCTTTGTTCTTTGCTTGTATTGTATTTTAATTTATACGTTAATGTGTGAATTACGAATTGAAACTCTACTTGCAATATTACAATCATCATTCCTCTTTTGTTTACGTTCTGCATGTTCGCCCTAATTGCAAATTAGTCCGGGTGTGTTTCATCGTCCATGACAATTCACGCCGATCCTACAGCTTCTGAGTCCGCGGTTGCAGCCTGTTTTTCACTACGTTTTGGCATCTTCTGCTTCTTGAAGGTTCTTAAATGAATTTTTGCCTTGAAACGTTGGACGCTACTCCCAGAAGCACCCAGCTTCTTGGCAACATCTCGACCAGAAGTGCTTTTTTAAAAAAACGTAAAAGCCATAAATGATCATCCGGTCCTTTTTCGGATCATTGGTTTTCGAACACATTTCGGTGCATCCCCAAAGTTACAATCTCGAGCAAACTAACTGATGGCATTTTGAACCGCTTCGATACTCACATTTTGCAGTTTCGGCAGTTGATGTAGTGAAGTTTTGGGAAAAGAGCATCATTCGCGAACAATCTGTATCTGCGTCTTGGAAGAAATGCCTCACGTATTGATGTCTTCGTTGCAAAAACCTAATTCCTATACACAATCTTGTTTAGTCGAAATTTAAACACAGACACGCAGTAAAAATCGGTTTATTAGTCATCCCGTTTGTGCAGTTTCGTGTAGTAGCAGTGCTTATACTTTCTTGGACACCCTAAACCGCTTATGAACTTGTTGTACTTCTAAATCGCTATCATTTATAACATCATTAGAAATTATTTTAACAAATTTGATCACATCATAGCATTTGTTAGCAAGATTAAAGGTTGTACGGAATCAAATTGCACCACATGTAAATGGCTTCAACTTTTTACCCGTTGGATATTTTCTATTGAAATTTCGGGTGGAATTATCTCAATGCGTATTTGTTTCACTAGCAGATGTGCAATCGCAATCGCAGATGGAGTCGGAAGAACAGCAGCGGCGCAAAGAAAATCCTGATCTTTCTCATCTTGCAATCAGCTGAAAGCTGGGAATGGTACATATTATGGTGTCTCGTGTTTTAAATCGGTACCACGATCGTTTGACCATCGATCGGAAAGAAAAAAGTGGCAAAAATGGATCTCCGTATAATGTTATGAATCGCAAGCGGGTTTTTCAAGCTTTCCAGAGAAATCCCAACAGTTCAGTTCAAAATGTGGGGAAGAAATTGGTTGAACGGTCGAATTTTGCCGAATATTTATGTGTGTCGCAATTTGATTCCGTACACCCTTTAACTTGATGGGCATGACTAAATGGACCACTCGTGATTTACTAATCCGTGATTGATCGAAGTCGGTGATGTTGCCCAGAGAACCAACAAAACGGATCATTCACAATGTACAACTCCTGGTGTCCATAATAATAGGATCAATAACGGAACCAGACACGTCTTTTCAGATCAATAAGAGAAGGGAAGGAATATTAGTTCGATACTCGTTACAACCAGAGGCCGTAAACAGTACTGCACTCACACTAGTGCCGCAAGTCAGGAAATTATTAGTAAGGGGTTTTATTTTGTAAAAAAATATGAGACGATTGTGAAATATACTTTTTGCATTGTCCGGCTTTATTGCATAAAGCTTGATAATTTTAAAATATAACAATATAACTATATAAATGCATATATACATTTTAAAATTACCTATACCTATTATATTTGCAATATTAAGCTATACCTAGTGGTGATTCTCCTACATTCTTGATTTATTAGTTTCGATTGCTGCAAAGTAAAACTTTCATCTACAGAAGAAGTGTGAGAAAACTTGTTTGAACAAAAAGTTCCCTAAACAAGAATTCAGAACAGAACAGACAACGGAATTCAAATCTTAATGTAATCTCGAGCGATCAAATGACCGATAGGCACGATTTGTTTTCTACTCAAGTTCCGAAAATCATATAATAAACAAAATGGCACGAGCTCACTAAGAAGTGTACTGCTGGATGGAACATCTGGTATTTTTTTTTTCCAAAAAGTGCTTCATTCCAATTAAATCTGGGACTCCTTGCTACAGATTTCACACACTTTCATTGTCTCTAAATCACGTGAGCACTCTCAGTTCTGAACAGATTATGCCTCCATTGCGGCTCCAACATACTGAAATACTGTATTTTGTTGTAGCACAATCGGCTATATCGAAGGCCTTTCAGCCGACACAACCGATAAACATGTTATCTTTTCGATAATAAAGATTGGGAAGGTCCATCGCTTACAGATTAAATCATATATAATAAAACAAATATAAGGCTTAGATTTTGTGTGTGTCTTTATTAAGGAGATTCTCAGCCTGAGGCAGGCGTAGAATAACAAAAAATGACAACCGAAACAAAAATACATCCTCTCACGATCAAAGGATACTTCGCTTTTTCCAATTTTTTCCATCAACCCTAAGCTTCAAAATGCCAACAAAACCAAACAAAGAACCACTTATTTACTTCCAATTAAACATTTACGATCTTGTTGCCAAACGCAATTAAACCAGCAAACGGGCATAAATACTTTCCTTCAAACAGTTCGAAAACTGCCATCTCATCCTCAATTTGCGACTTAATCCATCTCGACGTGCAGTTTTCCCCTCGGAAGAGCAACTCGAAGCGCCGCCACCCACAGCCGCTTTTCCCCGTAAAGTAAAAATCCATTAAAATGTTGCGCCAAATTTGCTGCTCCTTTTTGGTCTACTCATTCCTTCCGCCGACCGACGGCACCGATCCATTAAAACGATGCTAGTCGTTTCGCCTCGTCTACCGGCTTCCATAAATCTCCCCCACACTTGATTCCAACCGAAACACTGGACAATCTGACCGATATTTCTTTCTTGCCAAAGAAAATTTAAAATAAAGAAAAAGTGAAGAAGGAACCTCCTTTTCGGTGAGGATGATTTTCACAATTTCCTTTTTTGTCGAGAGTTTAAAAACGGAAACAAACGAAGGCAGGATGGTTGGCATGAGCGGACCTAGTCTCTTTTATGATTGACTACAATTTAGCACCATTCGACTATGTATTTCTTTTCTCACCTAAAACAAGAACCGACTTTCGATATTTTCCTTCCAACTGGAAAAACTAAAAAAAAAAAGAAAAGAAAAATACACAATTTCGGTCGAACATCGCCACCTGAGGGAAGAGGGAAGATGATGCTTTTGTAGGGAATTTAGTGCATAACTATTTCCGAACTAGAACCAGTGGGTATGGATCTCATGTTTATTCAAGAAACGGCGATGTCCGGAACATTTTTCGGACGCTCCACCTGGGACGGATAAAGTGAAAATGGAGGTGGGTGGGAGTGTTAAATGGCAACAATAGATGGTGAAATGTTTGGTGGGTGTTGTTTTAGACACCTGCCGAGCATATTTTGTGGTTTGGTGGGGGTTGGATGCTGTTTTGGCATGAATGTTAAGAAATATGAAACGTTTGAATGATAGCCCTCTTGTCGGTTATCTTGGCTGAACTCTAATGGAAGGTATAAAGCAGCTGATTGAAAGGCCCACATTTTAAGAAACAGAACATCGAAATTTGGACGTTATTAAAGGACACAAGCTATTTTGTGATTTCAATTAAAGTTTTTTTGCCGATAATCGCAAGGTGGAACTGATTGCATTTTCCTCAATTTTGATTTTGATTACTTTTTCAGCTAACTTTGTAGGGAGTCCTACACGTAAAAAAAATCCGCTAGAGCAACTACCATTTCAAGGGTTAAATTAAGCACAAACACCAATAATTTTCACCTGACCATAAATGCGTTCAGTTTTACCATGCTTGCGGTTAAAATTAACCCCCCACCATGATTGATATTGACTTGAGGTCTCTAAAATATATCACAAACGTTGAAGACTGTACCATAGACGTAGAAAATTTGACTGGAATTTCATGATAGTTTTGAAAATAGGCATAGTCAGGTAAAATGGTAGTTTTTACTGCAAGATTTTTTTCAGTGTAGAAAACGATAGTTATTCCCAGAGCCGAAGCGACTTGTTTCACATGGTGAAGTAAGAAAAGTCACTCACAGTGACAGGATTCTTCCGAGCAAATGAAATGGAGAGTGATTTACAAAGTCACGTGGAGTCTCGGAATAATACTCAAAGTAGAAATAAAAGCATCAAATCTTATTGCTCTATGGCAGGAAGAAACCACAAATCAGTTTCAAATGAAAAAAAAAGTAATAATTTACAAGTTTTCTGAAGTTTTCAAGCAACGTTGCCCACAAAATATTTTGTAGTTTGCGAAAAAACCGATTGAGATAATTTTTTCTTAGATAACTTACATAACCTACAAAGTTGTCTTGAAATGTATTTTACAACATGAACAGGTTAAAAGTTTTGACCTTCACATCTTGCTGATATCTCTTACCGTTAGAGCGTATTTAACGATTTTCTTAAAAAATTACGCCCTTTTCAAATGTGTTTTATGCCATTTTAAAAAAATAAGATATCTCCAATTTTCAGATATGATATGCAATAATAAAAATCCTTTCAAATGGCGTTGAGGAATATTTTTTTGGTTTGCCCCAACAAGAAAAATCAACATTTGAAAAAGGCCTATTTTGTTTACAAAAACCATAATAACTTTTTTTTGACATACAATAGAAGCAATTTCAATAAATGAGAAAACAACTTTGCTAAAAAATTTGAAACAAAAAAATTACAGCAAAATAATTGATTTTTACGAGGACACCCTTAGCTACGTAGGAAAAAATGCTCTTATTCGATCATTTCAAAATGTACAAAACAAATTATTCAATCAAAGTTGCTTAAAAATTTTTATCCTACATTTTGTTCCAAGAATGTATGCCTTTATTTCTGCAAATAAAAAAGTTAGATTTTCGATTTTTCTGAAAATATGGACCACCCTAGTGTTTATTCACACCAATAGAAGCGCCTTATTATTAGAAACAACTTTGTAGAAGACAATTTCGCTCCAAAACTTCAAACTTAGGCTGAAAATGTATCTTCTCAACTAAATTCGCGTTCTGGACCACAGTAATACAAATATTATGGTCGTTTTTACCTTTTTTTCAAATAAAAAATGGATAAAAACCATGTCAAAAGCGATGTGCGAAAAGGCAAACCTCTTTGTTGAAGTTGAGGGAAGTTTCTTCCTGACCCTCGCGGGTGAACTTCTTGGCAGTCACTCCCGATTTTCTTGAAAATTCACATCCAACAACCCAACTTTACCTTCCACTTTCATTTAATAAGCTTTTTTCATGATCTTAGTTACTTCTTAAACTTCTGATAGGTTCTATCCTTAAAGACGAGGAAGATTAATCGTTAATATTCTGAATTTTTTTTCCAGAATTGTTGAAAGTTCTCTCTTTTTTCCTGGAGGTTTCTTCCACAAGTTCTGAGAAATCTGAACTCCAATGAAATTTTCTCCTGCACTTCGGGGAAGTTTGTTCCTGAATTTTTGAGAAATTCCTGCGTGAACTACTAGTAAGTACCCAATATACTTTTAGAATGTTTCTTCGTGTTTTTAAGGGAAGCATCTTTCTTAAATTCTGGGAATTCGAGAAAAAATCTGATTCTGAAATTCTGGAATGTGCAAACTTCTGGAATGCGCGAACTTTAGGAAAGCTCTCTATCACTTCTGTGGAGTTCCAACTAAACTTCTAGGAGAATTTTCCTTCGAAACTTCTGGGAAGTCTTCTCCTGAACTTCAAAGAATATCTCTCCGGAAAGATTCCTGAAAAATTTCCTTTGGAAATTATAGGTCGTGCCTTCTCTTGTATGTTTCTTCCTGTTTTTCGGGGAAGTTATTGAATGAGCTTATTTTTTCCAAACCGCTAACAATTCCTATCCTGAACTCCTGAACTTTGAGGAAGTCTTTTCCAGAATTTCTAGGAAATTTCCCACGAATTTGTTGGTAGTTTCTTCCTGAAGTTTATTGAAATTTTCTTCTGAATTTCGGGATGTTTCATCCAGAATTTATGAGACTCAAAAACTAATAGGAAGTACCCTTTATGCTTCTGGAAAGTTTCTTTCTGTTCTTGGGAGAGTTTTTTTTTCTCCTGAACTTTGAGAAAGCCTCTTCTGAAATTCTGAAATGATCTCTTCTGTAATTTGGGAAAGCTCTCTATCACTTCTGGAAAGTTTCAACTTAACTTTTGGGGAATTTCTTCCGGAGATTTCCAGTTCTTTTGAACTTCTAGGACTTATCGTCTTGAGCTTTGAGGAAGTTTGTTCCTTAGTTTTTGAGAAATGATAGATAGGAGTTTTTTTTTTGAACTTCTGAGATGGAATCTTGATTTTTTTTTGGAAGATTCCGAGAATCTCTGGAAGGTTCCTTCTTCCTGAAGCGCTAAAAAGTTCTCTCCTGATTTTCGGGAAAGTTCTCTCTTGAACATCTGGGAAGTATCTTTCTGAAATTCTGTTAGGTCTGTTTTTTTTCATTTATTAGGATGTTGATCGTGAAATTCGTGGATGTTTGATTATGTTTTTTCTGGGATATTACTGCTTGAACTACTAAGAAGTCTCCCTACCCCGCATGGGGATGCTTGGTAAAAGTTTGTGTGTCCTGTTTCAAAATACTACCTCACAATGCCCTCCGCTCAAATTCAAACTACTTCTATTCAATTTTCACAGCCTGCCGTGAGCTAACGGAACTATCAATACTTTCTCTTAACAACATTGTTCTAGCAAAAAAAATGCTGTCTACTCCTAGAGCCTCATGGTGATGAGAAATTATTTCCTTCTCAAAACAACATCATTACTAAGAAGAGTTTTCTATATTTCTGATAAGATGCTGCCTGAGTTTTTTTTTATTTTCTTAGAAGTCATCTTTTCTTTTCTAATAAGTAAAACTTCTAAGCTTCTAAAAACTATCTCTCCGAAGTTCTAGGAAGCCTCGTTTTGAATTTTCTTCAAGGTGCCTTAAATTCTGGGTGGTTACCTTCTATACTCATAGATATCTAGGACTAATTCTATGAATCCGTTTCAGTCTTTCGAAGAATTTGTTTAAATAAGCGAGAACCAGAAACCGTTCGTGCAAAAATGCCAATGGTGCTCAACTCATAGTTGTAATCAACCATCGACAACCCGCAACAATCTTTTCATAAAAATGGCTATGCACTTTGAACAACCGGGGGACTACAAGGATTCTACATATCTTTGTTCTTAATTTTGTTTTTGTTCAGGCAACAAATAATTTATTTCTACCAAATTTTGAAGACAACATCTAATATCTCTCTATTTTTCAAAACTTTTTAAGTAGTGGTGCTTCGGTTGGGCATGGAGATGAATTGGTGTACCAGAGGCTTGACGGACGCCTGTGGAGTCGGGTACAAGCGACTCGTGATGTAGTAAGTGCTCTCAAAGACGTGGAGCAAGACAGGTAATTGTTACCCATTGTATCTATTGGTCCTTTTTTTAATAGGTTTGCCCAGACCATCAGTTAAATCGGTTGAATCGGTTATGTTGATGCGTTGTTCCGTAATATTTCACTATCGGACGTCTATGTCTATTATTTTGATTTTGATTCCGTACTGTTGGTGTAGATCTGTGCAAGTTGGCTCTCAGGCGTTGTGATGAATTGCCTAGTTTTCCTAATGAAATACCACTATCACACTCTGTGAGTGGCCCCAATAGTATCCTTACTATTGGTTTAGTCGGTCCAAATCGGCTTTCCAGCATTGCAAAACATCTCCTAGTTTCCCAATGAAAAACCACTATCACATTTTGTGAGTGGCCCCAATAGCATTGCTACTGTTGGTTTAAACCGGTAAAAATGGGCTATTCAGCATTATTTAAAATCCCTTTGTTTTTCCAATGAAAAACCACAATAACACTTTGTGAGTGGCCCCAATAGCATCCTTACTGTTAGTTTAAATCGGTTCAAATCGGAAATCGCGCTTATTTTGAAATATTTTACTTGACAGCTTATCGTTAACCAAAACGAACTCTGCTGTTACCCAATCCTGTTATCGAAAATCCCAGTGATTTCTCGTGGAAGTGCGGTAGATTCTGCGGCTTCCAATAAAGCGAGTATCACGTCAACATATTCCTACCCTTTCCTTACTTGATCTGCATTCGGACGGGCCGGCACCGGTATTGCCTTAGTTTGGGATCACCAGTTTTTACACACTGAAGATGTATGTTAGTCCCAAGCATCATCTGTTGGTTCTCTGTGTAAAAACAGCTAATCTGGCAACAACGGAGTAGCAACCTCGGGTGGTCAATCATGCTCATGCTCATACTCATGCTCATAGATATCTAGGACTCATTCTATAAAGCACTTAACTCGTGGGTAGATTTCCAAATCCCATGTGCAAATGTACTGAAATGATGTCTCCGTATGGCCACCCGCTGGGCTTGAGAACCAATGCCATGATCACAAAAATAATAGAATTCAAGTGACAAAATAAAATTCACTTTCTGTTATCAGATCAGTCACTAGTTTCCTTATACTTCTATAATTGGTACAATAGTTTCACAGATTCGTGAGATTTTGAATTACCTAATTTTTTTACCATCATGACTTGACTTATCACGCAACCAGATTAACTTCACTATTTTCAAATGACGTAAATTTGACAAAACTGGACCAATATACCTTGTAAAACACCCATGATATACAATAGTAACATGATATTAACCTGCTCATATAAAAAAATGTAAAATGCTTTCACAAGAAGTCCGAAGATTCAATTCAAGGAAAATATTATTCTGTATGTTCCTCACATAAGTCTATTTTGTTAGTATTGTTGGTATTGTTAGAATTATACATCCATATCCCTCAAAAGTTTTCGTCTTCATAATGTTAGCTGCTTAACTTTTCGAAGTTCAAAACAAATAGTGCCTTATTAAACTTATCTAAGCAAGCATAAAACTTGTTTTTTTTTGTCGTTTGTACCTCACTTACTTTATGGGTTACAGTGAATAATGTAACCCACCACTTCATATTAGGCTGAGGAAAAGGATACATAGCCTAAGTTATTTACAAAAATTCCAAAGGAAAAAAGTTATAGTTAATCTCAGACTTTTATGAAAATTTGTACAGGATTTTGTTATGAAAAAAGGTTTAACTCGTATTCATTCTATTCCGCCATAAAAGTGACTGTTTCAAAGGTGGGGTGTTCCAAAATATTTAGTTTGTTTCAAAAATTCCGTTCTTTCAAAATTCATATCGTATGAACCGCTTAAATAATTTTAATGATTGCTTTTTAAATGAGAGGTGATTTGATTTTTTTTTCAGTTACATTACATAACCATACTTAATTTTGCATGTAAAAAATATTTATCAATTCTCAGTACTTTTTCAAACAGACGTTTCTGATATTGTAAACAAAGAGGGGAAGTAAGATTCAAACGCTAAATTCTTGAAACTCTTTGCACTTTCATGCAAATTAGGGTCACCAACACAAGGAATAATATTTCCCAAACATGATGGTGGATTCTACTTTCCGTGAGGGTGCTGAGTGTTTTGAGAAATTTACGTTTGAATCTAGCCTCCCATCTTTGTTGACAAAATCGGATTCGTCTGTTTGAAAAAGTACTCGAGAATTACTTCTTTTTCACAGTATTTAGAGCAGGGGTCTTCTATTACCTCTTATTGTTATATATTTTAATTGAAAGATTTAAAAACTTCACATAACAATAAAAACGAACAAATCGTTTCGGAGATAAAAAAAATGTAATCTAAAAAATATTGTTCTTATTTTTTTTCTATCTTAAAAATCGGCAGAATTGGCTAAGAAATGAGGAATTTTTGAAAAAGAGCATTCTGAAAAAAACAAAGATTTTTCGGACCACCCTTACCTGAAAACGTTCGGGAAAAAATAGAGAGTCTAGTATTCTTTTGATGTGGACAAATTTTACAAGTCTTGTTGAAATTCTGAGCCTAATTCACTTTTTATTTCTGTGTGAATATGATAAAAAATATGATCATGGCACATTATAACTCTGATACTCATGCCGAAAATTCTTGTAGGTCAAAGTTGTCACCTTGTCGACGGTGACAGGCGCTTTCTCATGCTATAAACATGCCTGTGAGACCAAGAATTTGACCAGTAGTGAACGTCGTAGAACGTTTATACAAAGGCACTAACATTAGGTGTGATACTGACGGGTTATGCCGCAATTCACTTTTAGACTTCTTACTTTCAATCAAAGGAAAACGACTAAAAGTTCACTTCTCATTTTCGTGGCAACTTATGTTGTTGTTCATCCATTTGTTTTATGGAATGAATAACCAAAATACCGGCTTTGCTAATGTTATAATGAGTCAATGCAATTGATGAAATGAAATTAAATTCATTTACCTGATGCAATTCAAGCCCCGCGCGTGGCTTAGGTATCACCGTGAGACAACGAGTGTTCATTCCGGGTTTCAAGAGATGAATGCTGCCAAGTCAAACTCAACAAATCAAAAAGTATCAAGGAAATCGTAAACCGTATGTAATGGGAAAGAAGGTGGTATGTATGATGAACTGTACAGCCTGTATAATTGGAAAACTAAGGTAAATTGGCTTAAAACAATCTGACTGACTGATCCTTATAACACACTTTAAAAAAAGGAGGTTCAAAACATATTAGTTCAAACTTTTAGGAGTATTATTAGAAGATACCGCAGTGCTGTAAGTAGCCAACATAGGCACACCATTGCAATTGAGGGTTGTCTAGAAATATCATTGGCTTTATAAATAATGAATTTTATGATACTCTTTTGCAGTACTTCTTGGGGTTGACTTCAGTACTACTAGTTGTCAACATAGGCTACATCAAAGGCCTCAATGTCGTCCCTAAGAATTATTGTTTGGTAATTTACGTATCAGAAAATTATGAATTTAAATCCAAGATCATTACACAACTAGGTTAAACGTTTTGCTGTTTTTAAAATAAAGGTTTGATTGTGAAGACTTCTAAAAGGCAAACGTATCATTGTCTGCGATTTAGGTCATCAGGCATCAGTTAAACCACAATAAAGATCTAGTCCTTCAAACTCCTGGGAAGTAAGTCTTGCTAGTGCAACAACTCTTTATTTCCACTCCCGAATGGCCAGGAAGCCAGTGAGAATTAACATAATAACGACAAGGCAACATATTTATGGAGTTATGAACAAATTTCCAAAAATGCTTGAAGATATGTGTTGTTGACTTTTAAGCATACAAAGCTACTGAACTGTCTGACATAATTTGAGCTCACAAAGATTCTGCGGAAGTTCTGCACGAAGTTCCATTTTTTTTTTGTATTTCGGCTTGTTATAATTTTTTAATCTTATTTTGGAAGGCTAGAATTGTAAGAGAAATTCCCACAACTCTTGATTATGAACTGAACTGTTTTGAACTCGTGAAAAGTGACCTTTAACTCGTTTTTTCTTGGTTCAAGTATTCTTCAAACTCATGCCATCTCGCAGTCAGTCAATTGGAGATAATGCAAGTGCCTTTCTTCATAGTTTTCCTCCTTGAACTCAAACCATCTTAAGCTACCGCAATCTGGACTCCTCTACCATCAATCACCATCATCTTTCCAGTGCGCTTGTTAATGATATATCATACGCCATTTAATACTCTTCAAGGGCTGTGTTGGCCTAATCGGTTGGTTTCTGCGGCTGCAATCTATTTCATCCAACCGAAAACGTCTTCAAGAGAAAAACGTTTCTTCGAGGAATTTTACCGACCAAGCGTCAACATTGCTGCAATCGAGATAACAACAATTCATAGCGCATCGAAACTTCGATCTGACCATTGGCCATGAAACGCGCGCGCTCGCAAGCCGAAGAACCTACTCAGGTGGAACCATTTCTCTTTCGAAAATCGCAGCACCGCTGTTTCTCCCCACGCTTCTACTTCTTTGCAGTGAGGTAGGCACACGTCTGAATGCATGCAAGAAAAGGTGGATGCATGATGGAAAAACGGAAAAATTGTTGCGAGCATTTTCTACACCTGGTGCCGTTAGGGTGGGAAACGTTTGTTTCGATCCGTGGTTCTTAACCCAATCCAGACATGGAGCTCTCGAATTCTAAGGCAAAATTCTTAATCCTAAGACGGCTCCCGTATCGAACTTAGTCGTCTGAATGCCTCCCTTAATTGCTCATCTAATTCAGTCTTCGTTGCTGCTGGCTGCAAGGGCCTTCCACAGGCAAATAAATAAATTACACGCTACACTCAATTAAACGCCCCATTGGAACATTACTCCGAGCTCATCTCGTTGCTGTTTGAGCAGCGGCCATCCTTAGCGAACTTTTCCAGCACACACGAAATCAGACTCGACGACGGCCGACGCATCGACGGAAGCTGGGCAGAAAGCGAAACAAGAAAATCAGTCAGCATCCAGCAAGATTTGGTCGCCGTCTCGTTGCTTTTCGAATTTCTGGCGCGTTGAAAAACCGTGCCGGGTTTTGTTTGACTCTCGTGAGGAGCGAATTTGCGGGTGGACGGGAGACTTCAGCACGGGTAAGCGACGAACTCGCCTCTTTGTTTCCGAGCAGGAAAATTAGGTGTTGTTTTCACCGCCGATCCGTGGCATCGATAATGTCGGTTAATTTCCACAAACAAAACACGGATGAGCGTTTTCTCCGGCTCGGAATCGGTTTGGAGAAATCAAATCGAAGTTGTAACATGCACAGTTATTGATAAACAATATCACTCTCTAATAAGTACTAATTGTATCCGGGGAATCTTCGAACAGTCGGTTCGGATAATGGCCACGAATTAGCAGGGTGCGTAATTGAACGGCTTACTTTGAGGGGAAAAAAGGAGGGAACCTTATGAGGAATTGCGGCCATGGCGTGTGGTGATCAATGATAAGTAATAGTCCGCGTGCGAGCCCATATTTGTGTGCTTCCCGTCATTCCCGTTAGGTTTGGGTGTTTCGCTAACGGGATTCTTCGTTTGGCTCGCACTGGAAATTAATAACATTTATTCAATTGTTCACGGCTAACTAATGGGGTTTGCGTAGTTGGGTGTTCTATTGGATGGCCGAGAATGGTGGAGTTGATTCGGACGTGGAGATATTCATTGATGAGGCATGGAATGCTTTGCCGGACGAGAAAGTTGCCCCAGCTTGTTTTGGATGGTGATGATTTTTTTAGGAGTGATTAGTTGCTTGAATGGGCGAATTAGTGATAGAATCTTGGCATTCAAGCGTTCAAGAATCAATAAAGATAATTTCAATTTGATCTGATTGCCCGACAAAACCAACAGTTATTTTGATTGGTGTATTGTAAACGCATCACATAAGTATTATTTATTTTCCTATAAAAAATTATAAATTATAAGAAATTATAAATCTTCAATTGAACCGTTTTAAAATTGAACTGTTCTTAAATTCTTGAAAGCTTAAACATTTGTTTTTTCAATGAAAAATTTAAAACATTCTTTTTACATACTTTAATTGTTATGTTTGTATTCTCCGTACGTGGGGTAAAAATTATGATGTAGAAGGAGATGTTCGGTCATCACCATGAGGCTCCAAGAGGGGACAGTATTGTTTGCCAGAAATGAAAGATATGAAGAGTAAGTGTTGATAGTTCCTCCAGTGTACGGCAGGTTGTGGAAATTGAATAGAAGTAATGAAAATTGAGCAAACGGTTTGGATACATTCTTTTTGTTATTAATTTAACTATTAGCAATTTAAAAAAAACAATTCTACCAGCGTCTTAATAAAACGATTATTATTGGCATTCTAGGAAAATTTCAAATAACGCTTTATTTGTTCACTTTTCAAAATGAAAAATAATATGCTGACACACTTTTTCGAACTATCTCTATTAAATGTAAGCAATATCGTTTAAATTTCACTAGGTAACACTTATCCCTTGACAATCCGGCCAATTTATTGAGCGAATTACAGACTTGTCGAGTGCTTGACTTGAAGGAAACATAGCAGTGGGTATAATATTAGTACGAGATTTGTTGCCTGTATTTGTGTATGTGTGTAACAACCCAAGATCATCTCTGCCAAAGTGTGGGCCTATTGTCCACAGACCATACATGAGAACAATTACCGCTAGGTAGACCGACTCAACGGTTGTTGTTATTCATCAGTGGTTCTCAAGTCGGCAACATTCCTCCAAGTTACATCTTTTTGGTCAGTTATCTTAAAAAAAAATTACACAATAGAATTCAGAATGAAATGAAAAACACCTTTTGTCATAAACAAGCTGAGAGGATGTTGTCGCAAAACATTTGCCTTGCTTCTTGTATTTTTCTAGAACATATGACTTAATTTCTTATTTAAAAACAGCGCAATCAACAGATCCTTTTATAATATCTATTAGGTCGCATAACAATTTTGAGAGATGCACTGTATAACATATTTTTTACATGACGATGTCTTATCTAGGTAGTTTATAGTATCAAAATAACCAATAGGTTATAAACAAGTTATTAAAAAGCGAAACTAAATACAGAAATGCATGAACACAACAGTGTTGTTTGTTATGAGTTTGATGAATATGTTTATGATTTCCAGTGACTTTTTATAATTTTTTTCTATCGATTAAGAAGCAAAACTAGCGCAGTTGCAAGATATTTTTTTAAGAAACGATTACAAAATTGGTATAACTCCAAGAATAAAACAAACCTATTTTTTGGAACTATAGCATGCAAAAAGAATCACCATCAGCAGTTGATTTATTGTTACGGTCCACAAGAATCGTATTTTTTTCTAAAATTCTGGAGCCAAATGACATTTTACTAAGAAGATGCTCTATAATAACTAACTCAAATAAATTGCAATGGATGATCATGAATATGTTATAAGACTGCTCTCAAGATGTATTTTTGACTCATTTTTAACGGCACGCCATAGCTATGGACAAAATTACAGTTCCAGTTGAAACTATGATTATAATCATCATTCAAAATTTCGAAAGCTGCGTTTTTTTGTCAATGATTGAGATGATACATTTTGAGTAAGAAAGAGTATCGCTCAATATTTAAGAATTTTTTTTATGATTAAACAATGCTTTTAATTGACAGTGTAGACCAGTGGTTCCTAACCTTTTTGGGCTCACGACCCCTTTTTTGAACCAGTAATGGCCCCACAACCCCCTTGGAAAACTAATGTGATTATACATTAATTCTTATGTTATTTATTCTCCGTGCAAGGATGTTCACTCTTGGTGCCTCATGGTGATGAGCAAACATCTCCTTCTACATCATAATGTGGTTATGTTGTGATAAAAAATAAAGAAATACATCAATTTACGATCTTTTTTATTTATTACGATATTTTATGTTTTAACCAGGGAAAAACACTCTCAGTGTGATTGCTGCGCTTGGATTTGGGACACTAGATTTGAAATTCGGGACTGTGTTTGAGACAACGCCAATCTCATGTCATCTTCAACGTTCAGTCTGTTTCTTGTCTTCGTTATGATTTGAAGTAGAGTTGAAAATCCGCTTTCACAAAGGTATGGTGACGCGAATGGGATTAGGTTCTCAAATGCCTCCATGGAAACTTTGGGGTACGAGCCATACATAGCACACCAGAACTGGCTCAGTTCCTTTTCATGAAACAAATCGCGAGACAAAGAATGGTTTTTCAGGTCAAAGTATTCATCCTGTATCTCATCTGGAAGGCTAGCCACATCCATTGAAGATGAAAACAGGACGCGCACTAAAGCAGCTACTTCTTGCTTCAACTCGGGGAAATACTTCTCAAATTGCTGCTCCAGTGAATCCAAATGTGCAATAATTTCTGCTTGGAGAGCCGAAGTCAGCTCGCTTGCTCCTTCATCGGTCATATTGCACAGACGATCAAACATGGCAACATTTCCCATCTTAACTTTTCGGCGCCAATATTTTAGTTTTCCCGCGAATGCATGAAGAGTATCTTCGAAGTGAACAAGATTGGATTGTTTGCCCTGAAGTTTCAAATCCAGCAAATTCAGATGCTCAAAAACATCAGCTAAGTAAGCGAGACGCTTCTGAACGTCTCTTTCATTAAAATGTGCAAGGAAATCACTTTTTCCCTTGAGCTTTCAAAAGCGATTGGATGAAGGAGCTAGGCTAACATTACATCCCCTAACCCTACCATATGTGAATAAGATGCCCCATTCTCAGTACTGTTCCAACAAGCTCCAGCGCAAACAATCGAATTATTGGATTATCCGAATGAAGATATGCGTATTGATGAGCCTTCTGATGTGAAGATTTTGTGCTTGGTAAATATTAAAAACATAGACTACAGGAAAAGGAGAACTTTTACAGTGAACTTAATGCCATCGTGGATAAAGTTCTGAAGGGTGATATCAAGATCTACACCGGTGACTTCAATGCGAAGATCAGCTCCGACAACACGGACTATGAGCGTGTTATGGGACGTCATGGTCTCGGAGAAATGAGCGACAACGGTGAGCTGCTTGCCGAATTTTGTGGCAATAACGGCATGGTGATCGAGAGCTCGCTGTTTCCTCATCAGTGCACAAAGTCACGTAGATTTCCCGGGATGGACATACAGAAAATCCAGCATGTATTCCGGAAGGTGGCAACGTGGAAGAACATTGGACGGCCATCAAGAATGCTTTTACCGAGACCATTGTAAGTATGCAGTTGCGTTGCGCACATAACGAAAAGAGTGGATCACTGATCACCTGAAGGAAGATTCAGGAGCGTAGAGCAGCTAAAGCTGTGATATAGCTAACAAAAAGCAGAGGGGCCAAGGGCGAGTCCCGCCAACGGTACTTGGCTGTAGTAAAACGCTGCTCCCAACAGGACAAGTGAGCGTTCCCCTGGCTAACGAAGGGGGAAAAGCCGCAATCACTGGCAATATCCGCCTCCTCTACGATATCTCACAACGCTTGAGTGAAGCAAAGATGAATCCGAAGATTCCTGTGAAGGATGCGACTGAGCAGTTACCTTACCGACCCCACTGACCAATTGAAGCGTTGGTTTGAGCACTTTGAACAACGTTTGCAAGTTACGACGTCCAACCAACCATCAACATCTCGGCATTGTCACGCACCGAATCATTCTGGAACAGGTCAATGAATTCCAAGAGTCCCTCGATTTGGTATTCATTGATTACGAACAAGCTTTCACAAGTAGAGTCCTGCGTAAAGGAGCCTTGTCCGACCCCATACGGGTAGTCGCCGGTGTGAGGCAAGGATGTATATTATCTACTGTTCCTCACCGTAATCGACGAGATCATGGGAGATGCTATTGACCGTGTACCGAGCCGTGGACCTCTTTGTCAGCCTATCACTATGGAGCACCTCAACGACTTTGATTTGGCTGATGACGTTGACAATATCTTGGCAGTCAGATAGCGCAAGACGGCGGAACCAAGAACGACATAGGTGCACGAATCAAGAAGGCTAGGGCTGCTTTTGCGAGTTTAAGAAATATATGGAGATCAAACCAGAAAAGTCAACGCACTAAAATCCGAATTTTCAACTCAAACGCGAGTCTGTGAAGATTACTAAAAAAAGCTGCAGGTCTTCATAAACCGATGCCTGCGGTATGACACGGTCCGGTGGCCTCACAATTGGATCCCAAATGCGGAGCTCCATCGTCGACGCCAACAGAAACCGATATCATTGGAAATTATTAAACTAAGACATAAAAAATGAATAAACAGTTCAAAACATGAATTTGTCGTATTCCTCGCACTTCAATCTTGAAGTTCCAGATACCGCGCACAAGAAAGCCTAATTCCGTGGGAATGTTTTTTTCTTACATATTGTAAAATTTCAAAATAAAAGTGCTTATCATTCTGGCGATAGTCAAAGCATAGTTTCCAGAGCTGTAGTCATCAGAAAAAATTTAAATATTAAACATCAATTCAAAATTTTCTCCTATCCACTGCACTTCTGTTTCTTCTTTTATTTTTTTTTTAATATTCGAGGTTTGCTTTGGATTTCTCGTCGGTCCCTCCAAATGACTCCTGAAATTGATAAATTGAAGAAACTTCTTGAAACCATCGTCTCACTTGTAACTCGGTTCTGTTTTTAGACCGAGTACTTGGCACCCTTGGTGAAACGGTTGGATGGCGTTTCCAAAAACCGGCATTGATACCATTTTTGACAGGGTTCTTGATTTTCATCTGTCTTGGGTACTGATCTACATAAGCTCGAAGTTGTTGGGTGTGTACAGGGAATCCTGCCTTGATCATGTCAACAATTCATTTGACAATACGATTCTCACTCTCAAGACTAAGAACCTTCGGAGCTCCAAGTGAATTTGTGCACCGGTTCTTCGATCCACAGTGTACTGAATTCGTTTTTTTTTTCAGAGTCATTCTAGAACAGAAACTTAAGTATGGAATAAGTAAATTATAAATTTAACGATTCCCTTAATCCGTGGTTCAGATTTTGATAGCAAAAAGTACCAAAACTAAAATAATTGAGTTAGTTTTATGTTAAATCGACTATCCATACCTGCTGCAACATAATCGATCCGTTTCATTTTCATTTGACATGATTTTCACTGAGAAAAAAAAACAAAACAAGCTTTTTTTCTCGTGCATGACAACGCAGCCAAGCCTGAGCAAAACAAATGGCAGTTCAAGACAAGAATTTTAATTTAATTTTTTGAATTTGTTATAATTCTATGAGATTCAAGAAAAGGTTTTGCAAAAATATAAGCTATGAAGTAATAGTAGTTATGTAGTAGAAATTTATGACGCTGCACTATCACATAATTTTTTTCCATTGTACACACTACTGAATTTTGTTGTGGTCTCATATATTCAGTTTGCTTTAGACAAAAAAATCCGGGAGTAGTCATGGGCAAATTAAGTAGCAATGGACAGAGGAAGAAAACATTGCAGCAGTTGCTGCGTACTTTAAAGTTCAGGGAAGTTTTTTAAAGATGTTCGGGGAAGTTTTTAGAGAAATACAGGGAAATTCCCATCAGAGAAGTTCAGGAAAGTTTTTCAGAGAACTTCAGGAAAGTAACTTCAGAGAAGTTCTTCAGACGGACTTAAGAGACGTTGGTTATAATCTCTAACTTTTGCAGCAATCATTGGTAAAATAATAAATGTTCCTTATTTTATTTTGGAAGCACCGTGTTAGGCGCTGCGTGAAATTATGGCAGGTCACGGCACATGTGATGGGAAGTACTCCTTTGTGCTTTCAATGCAAGGCAATGCAAATCGGCCATGCAAGCTATAGGGGTGAGACGTTTGGCATATGGATGTTTGGCCGAATGGAAGTTTGGCCGAATGGACGTTTGGCCAAAAATTGTCTTTTAGCGTAAATGAATTGCAGAGATACGGAAATATGAATCTTAAAAAGTACTTTTGAACGCATTAGATCTGAAAAAGGAGATAAGGTATTAAAAATAAATTACCGAACGTATTAGATAGCATCTCGTTATTATACTCTTATTACACTTAGAGTTTATCAATATGTGTGCGCATTTGCAGTAATAAGCATTCTAATCAATTTTCAACCATATCAATTATTTGAAAAACGAAATTTTTATGTTCAAAAATGCAAAAAATGCAATTTGCCCATGTACATGAGAAGTATGAATATTTTTTGATAATATCGTAGACTCCTGATTTTAGGTGGAAATATGTATTATGTTAAACAGCTAGACAGCATGGGTCATTATTTTTTTATAATCTTGAAGAAATATGCAGTTCATTCGAAAGATACCTTCTTTTAATTTTTTACACACGGGCCTTCTATGACGATACATATTCCTGTATTCAAAAGCAAACATCTGAGTCAAGCGCTTGCCCGATTTTATTACTTTTTGTGAGAGTGTTCCTTCTTTCAAACATGAGCACTTTTTAAGAGTTTCACTGATCAAACAAATGTAATTCTCATGATTTCATGCATTTCAATTTGTGAAATTTTGAACCGACTGGTGAATTATGTGAGAAACTAATGTTAACTAATTTTGAGCTTTATTGCATTTTTCTTATTTTACTTTTGAGACGTTGTTTGGAATGAAATGATTAAAAGATGTTTGGATAAATGGCTTCGATCCCTAAAATAACTTGGCATGGCACTTCTCAGTAGAATCTGACGTTAAATTTCGACTTTTCTCAAATGAGTTATTCGTCCTTTTGAACAATAGTTACAATAGACTTTCTCCAAACGTCCATTCGGCCAAACATCCCTATGCCAAACGGGGTATCACTGCAAGCTATTATAACTCTATGGATCTTAATGTCCTACTTTTTCTTCAGGCATAATTAAACAGCACGAAGTTCAAACGATCTGAAAAATAAGCTCTATTTCAAAATTGCAAAACCTGTTCTATTTTCAAAGCTAAGTGCATTAATAAAATCCTGCCAAGCACGAAAGTCATAACGAAAATCTAAATTCACCGAAAGAAAAATCGTTCTTCGAACTTTTTTTTTCATTGATCGACTGTCAACATACGTTCGACACGATGAGGAAATGGCCCAATATAGACACCATCGACGGTCGTATCCGCACTATCAATTCGCGCGACCCGTATCGCATGTCGAAAAGAAAAAAATGAATGGATTGAGGCTTCGAGAGCCATAATAAAAAAAACAAGTGGAAAATCTCACTCGGCAAAGCGCCACGCATCGCCGCTCGCTGTGCCAACCCCAAGTTCAGATGGTCGGTTGGGTTGTGCCACGAGCCACAGGGTCATGTATGAATGGTTGGAAAAATTTAATTTCAACGAAAATTTGAACAGCCGGCTCGTTTTTTTTCTCTCTTGCGATACGCGAACTGTTATTTGTTTTGACCGCTCGAAAGGGGAAGATAAATGGATCAGATAATCTGTCGATGGCTTCGAGCCGATAGATGCGAGGGACCGGGAAGTGGTTGTGGGTGCAAAAACCTATCAGATGTTTACGAAAGATTGGCAATAGCGTGTACCGAATCCATATTTTATCAAGCTCGAGCATTCCGCCGTGGGCGAAGTCGAGCTCGGTCTTTTGTTTCTGGGATGCCCGCTGATAAGGATTGGAAGCGGAAAACTTTCGATTGAGATGCTTTCTTCTTCGGGGTTTAATAGTTTTTGCTAGGCGATATTGAACGAGAGTGCTTCTGGGCACGGATGCCATCAAGCTTGTCGGGAAAAAGTCGATGTAATTCAGTTTTACCGAGCTGTGTTTTATCAGCCGTTTGCGTGGTTATTTACACGATAGGTGAATTTTATGTTGCTGAACATCGTGAAACTAATAAATTTGATTAACAAAGCTTGTAATTGGTTGTTGAGTTTGCGGAATGTTAGATGGAGTTTTCTCCAAAGCATCGTCTGTCTCACCAACATTTTATAAAAATTCATCTACCAATCAACGTTGTCTTCCGGTAGGACCAACGATAATTTCTCACCAAAAAGCACTCCATTTAGTCCTGAAGGAAGAGAGCACACAAAATTACACTCATTATGACCTGTTCATTATTTAGTCACTTTAAAAGCACCCTCAGCGTCTCCTCGCCACATTCGGCTGACCATGCATTATCTTCCTGGCTTGGAAAGTGTATGTTGAGCCTTCTACAAGCATCGGAAGCAACCGAACTTGTACCTTCTGGTCCCGTAGGAAATATAGTTCACTCTTCCGACGACGACGACGAAGCACATCACCTGCATGTAATTATCTCCCAGCAGCCCCCAACTAGTGACTAGCCGTGTTACTAACAAACATCTATCTATGCTAGCCCACAACCTCTCCAGCGGGTATTGCACCTTGTTCTTGGAGTTGCCATCCCACAGTAACTCACAAAGGACGATAATTGAAATTTATACCCATATAGCCGAGGACAGAACGTCACACGGATGAGCACCGTGTAGGACAGCGTTAATTCCATAACAGCTTCCGCCTTGTGACTAGAGGGTTTATGCGCTGCTGTTGGTGAGATTTACGGGAGAGTGAAAAATCCACTTGCATCCCGCAGTCAACAACCCTGGAGATGCATTTCATCACCATCGGGATCATCATCATCATCGTAGCAAGGTAATCGTGGTTGATGACTGTAAGGTGTTTTAATCTAAGCCTGTTTGCACCGCCACGGCCACAAGGAAGATGACGAAGGTTGGATCAGCTTCAGAGCCATAGAAAGAGCCACGGACGTGTGGAACTCTCTGTCCCCTTCCGCATCGTTGGGTGGGAGTGGTGGAAATCAACACTCAGAGGTTATTTTTCTTCCGATTATATCTCTTGTCCGTTGGATGGGCTTGTAGGAACAAATGTCCTTTGCGGTGAGATGACAAAGGTTTAATGTCCCCTGATGAGGTGCGGAAGAAATATGCTCTTTGGGAGACTCGTACTGACTCATATCGAACGGGCGTGGAATAAAGTCAGTTCACTAAATCATTACAGTTTGGTTGTAGTTCAAAGCCAGGTCTACATTTGGTGTTCTATTTACCTTGTTTTATGTTTAACTATTCCTTGTAAATCGATTCAACAACTTAAAGGTTGGTTTAAATAGTTGATTTACATACCTGCAAATAGATGAGAATTAAAATAAGTTAGACAAGAATTTTTGGTAACTTTTTATCTATAGTCTTCAACATTTGATTATCTTAAAAATCCAAAATAAGGTAGTGTGATGTCTTGAATAAAAGAGAGTTTGGTTTTGCTTTTGCTTTATTTAACGATCACTTATGAACTCACTTTTCTACTCGCATCACAGGATAACGTTTGCTGCGATTGCTGTTAATTATCTGAACAACTGTTTTTAGGCTCCAACACCAGAGTTGCTACAGGACAACTGTGGTATAGATGTTGATACACCACAACTACTCCCCCTCTTAGTGACGTGGTTGTCGTACAACTAGACTAGATCTGGTCACGTATATTTCCGTCCGCCTTTCGTTGACCAACTCGGGGCAATTCTTCAATTTCTTCAGCAAAATCATCACCGTAAATTGAGTCGTCGCCTGAGTCGTCTGCATCTTGGACTGCATTCTCTTCGCTTCTAGCAGCAGTTGAAGTACAGGTACGATCGTTGTCGAAATCGTCGTAGGAATATCTCAGCAGTTGATGGCTCCTTCGTTTGATGTGTCCTAAACCTTCAACATTGCACTCGTACAACACCACACCATATTTCTTCATCACCGTTGCTCGCATCCAGGCTGGCTTCTTAGGATCACGATAATCTCTGGCATAAACGATGTCACCAACTCCGAATGCTACAGCTCTGGTCTGTTTTCGATCTTCATTTGCTTCACGCTGTCTTCTTACAGGATCCGCTTTCAAGGCATCGAATCTTATCCGCATCTCCTTTCCAAACATCAGCTTGAAAGGGCTTTTGTTCGTCGTGAAATGTTTCGTAGCACGATACATTTCAAGGAAAGACCACAAGTTTTGAACAACGGTCTTCCTTTGATTTTCCGAACTCGCAGATAGCTTCGATAACGCCGCTTTAATTGTTTTTACCGCATTTTCTGCTGCCACGTTGGAACAATGTCTGATTCCTCTGTCCAGACAGAACTTCTTGAACTCGTCCGAGGAAAACGCCGTACCGTTGTCGGAGACCAGGGTAGAAATGGAACCAAAACGAGATGTGTAATACACACAGCTGTTCAATTGTCTCCCTCGATGTCAAAGTTCGCACTGGGAAGCAAGGTTGCGGCTTATCATTTTTGACTTATCCATATTCATTTGCCGATAGCTCTTCTCAGAAGCTCAATTTCAAAATATAATGTATGATGAACATATGGTGCTTGAGTAGATCTACAACTTGGTGTAACAATACATAGCTCTATCTCTTATATCTGAGGAATAAGAGCGTATATTCGCAGTGATCTTCGCGATGATATTCGCGGTGAAGATCACTAAATTATCATCGTGAAGATCACTGTGAATATACGCTCTCATGTCGAAGATATAGGAGTTAGAGCAATGTACTGTTAGACAAAGTTGTAGGTCTACTCATGCACTACAAGTTCGTCATACATCATATTATCAAATCGACCCTCTAAAAGGAGATATTGGCAAATGAATATGCCTGAGTCAAAAATGATAAGCCGCAACCCTGCTGGGAAGACCTCGATCCATTTGCTGAAACTGTCCACCGTCACAAGATAATCGGCACCTCTGAACTTGAAATGGTCGATATGAACACGATCGCCAGGTGAATCGGTAAGTCTTCACGGGGATGCTGGATCGGTTCTCTCAGGTCGTAACTGGATACAAGTTTCGCATCTTCTTCCGAGCTCTTCAATTTCCTTGTCCATAGACGGCCACCAAAAATATGACCGAGCTAGGCTCTTCATTTGAACGATTCATTGGTGTACCGAATGCAGCTCTGCCAGGATGCTCTTCCGTAACTTGACTGGAACAACGATGCGATACCCCCATAGCAGGACACCTTCTTCAATGCTCATCTCGTCTCGTTTGGGATAAAACTTCTTGAGCTCTTCCTGCAGGATGTTTGATGGCCAGCTAGATTTTAAAAATTCCATAACATGGCTTATAATCTTGTCACGCCGACTTTCGACTACCAATTGTTTCCGCTCCACCAACGAACGAGTCTCCAACTCCAAGAAATTCAAGAAACTTGCCGAGTCCTTCTCAGCAAAATCACTATCGGCTCCAACTTCATCTTCGATGTCGTTTGACGGAAAACGAGAAAGAAAATCTGCTGGAATATTATCCACTCCTTTCACATGCTGTATCTCGTAGTTAAAACTAGTCAAAAATACAGCCCAACGTTGAAGACGTCTCGCAGCTGTTTCTGGAACACCTTTTGTGCTGAACAAACCAATCAACGGCTTGACTCCGTAGTATATGGCCAACGCCTCCCGATCTATCGTTGAATAATTATTCTCGTGCTTCTTATCGACTCTTGATGCAACGAAATTGGTCGCTCACTTTTATCGGGAAAAACATGTGTAATAACTGCTCCGATTCCAGCATTCGACGCATCACAGTACAGTTTGATTGGAAGATCCCGATCGTAATGCGCCAACACTGAATCTCCCGCGATGAGCTGCAAGACTTGGTCCAGGTTCTTCAAATGTTCATCCGTGGTAGATCCAGTCACCATCACGTCATCAAGATAAATAACCGTTCCACGGCAACCTTGCAACAGCCTCTCCAAAGTAGCTTGAAATACAGAACAGGCAGTCTTCGTGCCAAATGGTAAACGATTCACCAGAAACACTCCTCGATGCGTGCTCCACGCCTAAAGCTTCCGTGTATCTTCCTCGACCTTCAACTGGTAATAAGCATATTTCAGGTTTAACTTCGAAAAGTGTTTGCCTTCTTGTAATACCGCAAAAATATCGTCGATGATAGGCAATGGCAATGGCAATGGATGAACCCTTCTTCAGGACGGGTACTAACGGTGTTCCCCTTTCCACAACCGCCGTGGATGCTTTGGTGATAATTCCAGTCTGCTCCAAATGATCCAATTCGACTTCCACCTTCTCCTTGAAGGCTTAGGGCACTTTCCTGGGCTTGAAAAATTTCGGCACCGCTTCTTCATCCAATGGCAGATGCACTTTCGTTTTCTTCAAACAGCCCAGTTCTCCGTTGAAAACAGCTTCATGCTTGCTCAAAATCGTCTCGAGCTTCTTCGTGTGGTCTTCTGTTACAGCTAACGTACAGAAGTCAATCTTCAAACCCCAGCTGGACATGGTCTGTCGTCCGAGCAATGGATGTCGGTCACCATCAAAAACGAAAATTTCCTCCTTGGAAACGTCATGCTTGTACTTCATCTGGGCAAAGAACTTTCCGACCGCACGAAAACCGCTGCCGTTGTAGCACACGAACTCTTCTTGGACGTCAGTGTTCAATTTTGCATCGGGAAACAGCTTCAGAAACAATCCCTTCGATATGGCGTTGACTGGATTTCCGGTATCCATTTCAAAATCCATCGGCTTCCGGTTGACAAAAATGACACATTCTATTGACGATGTTAACTGGGTTGGTATCTACTCCACTTATGGCAAGCATCTTGCTTCGCAATGGTCCGAACCGTAGGCAGTCAAAGACCACGTGCTTCGGTGTCTCTTGGACATCAGCACACTCCGGACAAAGGGGTGACGCTGCGTGTTCGAATCGATGCAAATATTTCCTGAAGCAAGTATGGCCAAACAGAAACTGCGTAAGGTAAAAGTTTACCTCTCCGTGCTTCCTTTTCATCCAGATCGACAAATCCGGTATGAGCCCCCGTGTCCAACTTTCGTTGCCATTTGGTCATCGACGCCGCCCTCACCAGCTTTCGAAGTGCTCTGATATTTCATCGCTGAACATTCACTGTCCTCCACTAGAGTGAAGCAATACAGTATGCTCCGCATACTGCCTCGGATGAAATAGTCGGTACGCACTCACGACTCGCATGGCCATGGTCCTGAACGTACTGTTCAATTTTGGCCGGTTTAACTTGGTTTCCAGCGCTTCGACCCAGGCTGGACCTCCGTATCTTAGTACTGCATTGATGGCCTTCGCCGCCTTCCCACATGCATTATCTACGTGGCTGTTGAAGTTTACCCGACCGTCGATCATCACACCCAAATACTTCAACATGCGCTTCGAGGCTATGGCAAGTCCTCTGATGACGATTTTTGCTCGCTGTACCGGGTTGCAGTTGCTGCCTATCAGCACCTCCGTGTTGTGGTGGGCTATCTGCAACTTCGACCTCTGCATCGGTCGCCAGCATTTCCACTTCTCCCAGTGTTTCGCCTGTCACTGATAAAACGATGTCATTACCAAAGCCAACAATCACTACGTAAGCGCTTCGACCCAGGCTGGACCTCCGTATCTTAGTACTGCATTGATGGCCTTCGCCGCCTTCCCACATGCATTATCTACGTGGCTGTTGAAGTTTACCCGACCGTCGATCATCACACCCAAATACTTCAACATGCGCTTCGAGGCTATGGCAAGTCCTCTGATGACGATTTTTGCTCGCTGTACCGGGTTGCAGTTGCTGCCTATCAGCACCTCCGTGTTGTGGTGGGCTATCTGCAACTTCGACCTCTGCATCGGTCGCCAGCATTTCCACTTCTCCCAGTGTTTCGCCTGTCACTGATAAAACGATGTCATTACCAAAGCCAACAATCACTACGCCTTTGGGAAACTTCAGCGTCAGCACACCGTTGTACATCCCGTTCCAAAGTGTTGGGCCAAGGGTGAAACCTTGTGGTACTCTCACGGAGGTCTCGGAAATCAGCACCCGGTTCTGAAAATAACTCCTCAGAATTCTGCACAGATAATCATGGACCCTCATTCTGTGCAGCAACTCGGCAATAGCCTCCAAGCTATTGAAGGCATTCTTGACGTCGGTCGTTACAACAGCGCAATATCGATCGCCTCTCCGCTTCTGTTTGGAAGCCTTTACGTCTGTCTCAACCACTGTCCGAATAGCATCCACCGTACACACTCAGATTATTTTACATAAATCTGTAAAGATTTACCGAATTGTCAACAGCTGAACATTTGGTAATCCAAATTTACGGATTTCGGTAAATTTTTATCGAAATTCGTCAAATCGGATAACCGAACGTTCAGCTGTTGAGAATTCGGTAAAACTTTACAGATTTCTGTAAATAAATCTAAGTGTGTGGACTTCCCTTTCCGGAATCCGAGTTGCATCCGCATCTCACTCTTGGTAGATGTCGCCAGCCTGTTGAAGATGATCCTCTCCAGGAGTTTCCCGAACATATCCAACTGGCATATTGGTCTATACGATGCTGGATCCCCCGGAGGCTTTCCTGGCTTCCGCAGAAACACTAATTTCTGTATTTTCCACCTGTCCGGGAAATGGCCTTCCTGTAGCACATTTCTGTACATTTCCGGGAGCTACGTTAGGGATTACATCCTGTCTAGGTGCCTTGTTCACCTTAAGCCCTTTAAACACTGCCACGAGCTCCTCGTTCGAGACTTGCATGTCCTCAACGTTACTTCTTTCTTCTTCACCGTACGGTGTGGCCACGTCGTTGGATCGTGCGCCGGGAAAAGTCCATCTACGATAACCTTCAGTTTTGCTGGACATAGCTCTGCAGCCATTGTTGGGCCTTTGATCTTCGCCATAACAAAATACGATACGCACCGCCCCAGGGGTTAACATCAGTTCGTCTTGCCTCAATCTTATCTCTCGTTTTAATTCGGCCCTGGCCGTTCGGAACGCCACCCTATGCACCTCGCTGTCCGCTGCGGTTTTAGCTCTCTGGACACGTCTTCTGACTTTGAGACAACAATCGCGAAGGATGCTGAGTTGTTCATTCCACTAGTAAGCTGGGCGCCGCTTGTTCCACGGCTCCAGTTTCCTCGGCATGGTTGCGTCGCATGCCCTTACTAACGTATTCGTCAGCTCGTCCGCGTTTCGGTTCGAGAATTCGTTGTCGAACCAAAGTGCCTCAACAAAGAGTCAAAGACCTTCGTATTCTACTTCCTCTCGCAACTATTTGTTCTTCGTATTGCGAAAGCATTTCGCTGGCCGATGCCATACCGGATCGCTAGGTGGTCGCTATGGGTATACTCCTCACATACTCTCCAGTTCATATTAGTCATCAGCGACGGACTACAGAAGGTAACATCAATGACGGATTCACGGTCGTCCCTGCGAATAGTGCTTCCAGCTTTGTCAGAGCTTCCATCAGGCTGCACCCTCTACCGTTGGTACATCTGATGCCCCACTGCACAGCTCAAGCATTAAAGTCTCCTCCGATGACGACCGCTCTTCCTCCGATAAGCTTTTCGGGCAGTGCAGTATCTGGTGAAACTGCAGCATGGTCCACCTTGGAGGTGCAAAGCAGCAGCATAAAAAGGTTCCGTTAATTTTGGGGATTACGGACCTTTCACATGAACTGGACACTACTTCCTGGATGAAGATCCTGTCTTTCTGTCTGTCTGTCTGTCTGTCTGTCTGTCTGTCTGTCTGTCTGTCTGTCTGTCTGCATGCCTGCCTGCCTGTATGTCTGTCTGTTTTTTTACAAGGGTTGAAAGGCCATCAAAAATCTGTGCGACAGACACCTGAGACACCACACAATGTTCTGGCGAACAGGGTTGTGCTCCTGCCCGACCTGCTAAAAATGTGCCTCCCGGAAAATCCGGATCCCTTATCCTCTTTACTTCGATCCCCCCGGGACCACAAAATGCTGCGACTACTTCGGGAGTGGGGGGGAAGGCTGTGCTCATGCACTTCTTCTAAAATTTCGACCCCTAGCTAAGGCTAGTTCGCCGACTGGCTGGATGATCCACTGCTCCGCTGCTACGTTAAATCCATCTCTCGAATCCTCCTGCTTCCCCCCGGCGTCGAGGGTGGTCCACCAGTTCCGGTGAAGGAAACTTCCGCACTGATGGTGCCCCGACTACCGGTGGTTATCGCAGGGGACGCTAACGCGCATTGCGCCGACTTCGTCTTCGGGTTGTAGAGGTGGTCCAACAGTTCCGGTGGTGGATGACGTCCGCACTGGCGGTGCCCTACATACCCGAAGCTCTTTCTTCTTCTTTTTTCTTTCTTCAGCAGGCTGGCTGTTCGAGTGCCGAGGTCGGCCCGACGATTCTGGTTGGCAGAAGACTTCCGGTTCACCGGCGCCCCAACGACCCGAAGCCGAATACTGCTCACTGCGCTGGATACTCCTCAGAACCGGCGCTTGTTTGCTGGTCCCGTCTCCATTTACGCTGTAGCTCCGACAGTATTTGCGTCACAACTTTGCTTACCACGTTCCACGTGTCTTCCTCGTTGCACATTCGCTCTGCGATATTATCCGGCCTTGAGATAGGCATTCCCATTCGCAATTCCACAAACCTCGGACAATCGAACACCACGTGCTCTGCAGTCTCCTCTACGTTGGCACACGCCGAACAGAGAGGTGACGACGCATGACCACACCGGTGCAGGTATTGGCGAAAACATCCGTGCCCGGACAGGAACTGTGTGATGTAAAAGTTCACCTCTCCATGCTCCCTGTTCACCCACGTCGACACATTGGGGATGAGCCGGTGGGTCCACCTTCCATTCTCCGCGTTGTCCCACTCGTGCTGCCATTTGACCATGGATTCTAGCCTCACCGTCTTCCTAACATTACTGGTTCCTCTTCGTTGATAGCATTAGATATCCTCTGCTAGGGTTACGCAGAATCATCCCGGCGATAACGCAAACTGCCTCCGACGAGATGGTTCTGTACGCACTCGCGACTCTAATTGCCATCAGACGAAACACGCTGTTCAACTTCCTGCGGTTACGTTTCGTTTTGAGCGTGGCTCCCCATGCTGGAACGCCGTACCGCAGTATCGAGGATGATACGGCCGCCAGAAGTCGCCTACTGCTGCCTTTCGGGCCACCGACGTTCGGCATGATCCTTGCAAGCGCACTGACCATTTTAGCCGCTTTTTCGCAGGAATAGTCTACATGGGTGTTGAAATTCAACCGGTCGTCGATCATCACTCCTAGATGTCTTAAAGCCCGCACGGACGGTATGACGTGCCCTCCTACGGTAATCTGCATCCACTGGATCTTTCGGCAGTTGCTAACCAGCATCACTTCCGTTTTGTGGTGAGCGAGCTGCAACTTGACTGCATTCATCCAGTTTTCAACTGCGTCGGTCGACTCCGCCACCAGCATTTCTACTTCTTCCAGCGACTCTCCGGTTATCGTGAGGACGACATCATCCGCGAACCCGAAGATCTTTACGCCCTTGGGCAGCTTCAGTTTTAGGACTCCGTTGTACATTATGTTCCACAACGTTGGGCCGAGTATGGAGCCTTGCGGAACGCCCGACGTAACCCTAATCGACTTCTTCCACGAGTTCGTTTCGTAGACCAGAATCCGGTTTTGGAAGTAACTCTTAAGGATTTTACACAAGTAGTGGGGGACTCGCATACCATGCAGCGCTGTGGCGATGGCCTCCCAGCTGGCACTGTTAAAAGCGTTTTTGACGTCGATCGTTACTACCGCGCAGAACCGATTGCCGCACCTCTTCTTCTTGGACGCTCTTCTACAACTTCAATGACCGTCCTGATTGCATCCACCGTTGATCTCCTTTTCGGAATCCAAACTGCTTTTCAGATAAGCCGGTCTCGCCCTCCGTGAACTGCGTCAGTCGATTAAGTATAATCCTTTCCAGAAGCTTCCCCAGTGTATCCAACAGGCATATGGGCCTATACGATGCTGGATTCCCCGGTGGTTTCCTGGTTTCGGCAGCAGCACCAATTTCTGGATCTTCCACTTATCCGGAAAGTAACCATCTGCTAGGCATTTCTGCAGCACCATCCTGAACAAATCTGGAAACGCCAGTATCGCAGTTTTTAGAGCCACGTTTGGAATGCCATCCGGACCCGGAGCTTTCTTCAGCTTCAGACCTTTCGCCACTAATGACAGCTCGTCGTTGGAGACTTGCAAACCTGCAATGGTTACTCGGTCTTCATCTTCATATGGTGTAGGCGGCCACGTCGTCGAATCATGCTGCGGGAAAAGACCCTCCACGATGATCTTCAGCTTATCCGGGCACATTTCCGCTGGCGTCACTGGACCCCTGATCTTCGCTGTTACGACCCGATAAGCGGTGCCCCAAGGGTCATCGTCAGCTTCCCGGCACAACTCCTTGAAGCAGTTGGATTGGCTGATTTTAATCTCCCGTTTGAAGGCCGCTCTAGCTTCACGGAAGATTATCTTACGCTCCTCTCTGACCGTTTCAGACCTTGTTCTCTGAAAGCGTCTTCTAGCTCTGAGACAAGCAGCACGAAGGCTAGCAAGAGTTTCGTTCCACCAGTAATTTAACCGCCGGTTGTTTTTTGGCTCCAATCTCCTTGGCATCGTCGCATCGCAAGCCCTCGCCAGAGTTTCTGTCAAATCATCTGCATCAAGATTTGTAGCGCCACTGTCTGCGCGAAGTGCTTCAATCAAAAGATCCTTGTCGAAGTCCTTCGTCTTCCATCTCCGCCCGCTTGTCCTTATCTCTCTTACAACCGTCTGCATTCGTGTTCCAACACTATACCGGATCGACTGGTGATCACTATGTGTATAGTCCTCACAAACTCTCCAGTTCATGCTCCTCACCAGCGACGGACTGCAGAACGTGACGTCGATGATAGACTCCCTGCCATTTCTGCGAAATGTACTAACGGTACCTTTGTTGCACAGCCTGATGTCCAGCTTCGCCAACGCTTCCAGCAAACTGTATCCTCTGGGGTTAGTCAGTCTGCTTCCCCACTCCACTGCCCAAGCATTGAAGTCGCCTCCAATGATTACCGGTCTTCGGTCGATCAGCTTCTCTGTGAGAGCGTCCAGCATTCGGTTGTACTGCTCCAGAGTCCACCGTGGGGGTGCGTAACAGCTGCACACAAAGATCCCATTAATTTTGACGATTACGAAACCTTCGCTTGAACTGTCTACCACCTCTTGGATAGGGAATCTGCCCATCACTTGGATAGCCGTAATCCCTGATGAGTCCCCCACCCAGTTGCCGTTGTCAGAGGGGATCCGATAAGGTTCAGCAATAATAGCCACGTCGCACATTGATTCTGTTGTCGACTGCCACAACAGTTGCTGTGCGGTGTCGCAATGATTGAGATTTAACTGGGTGATCTCCATTAATCCTGGCCCGCCATCGCCTTCTTGTATGCAGGGCATTGGAAGCCACCCGTCGCGTGGTCGTTTCCGTCTTCCGGTTTACAGAGCAAGCATCTCGGTTGCTTCGTGCAGTCCCTAGCAACGTGTCCTTCTTCACCACATTTCCTACATAGACCGGATCTGTCCGGACCTTTGCAGTTTCGCGGTTGGTGGCCAAACGCCATGCATTTAAAGCATCTCTCCATCTGTTTTTTATTCGAGGGGTGAGTCTCAACGGACACACTGACCATCCGACTTTCACCTTGCCCACCTCCACCATTTTGTTGGCAGCCTCTACCGGTAGTCTTATCGCTGCTATTTGTGTACCACCGTACGCTCTCCTCAACCGAATGGTCATCTGAACTTCACTCAGCGCGCATTGTGAGGCCAGTGCATCCCTCAGTTCGTCTACCGTAGTGATCTCGTCCAGGTCTCTGCACTCGACCACCGCCTCCTGCGTTAAAGCCCTTACATTTCCTTCACTACCTAAGGAGTTGGCAATAAGTTCCCGGAAGGCCGAGCTCCTGATCATGGGATCCTTCTTCAGCTCGAACAGCAACTCCCCCTTCTGGGTGCGTCTAGTCCTCACCACTTTTTCACCCAAGTCCTTGAGCTCCGGGTCCTCCCTCACTTTTCTTAAGATCGCTGCGTACGTCGTCTTATCACTCACTTCGACGATCAAAGCATCCCCTTGAGCCTCTTCCGAGGAGACCGACGTTTTTCTTTCTTCTTCTGCTCCTTTTTCTTCTCCACGTGTCTCTCCTGCTTTTCCTCTTCTCCCGCTGGCTTTCCACGGTTTGCCAATCACCGTTCTTGACGCCTTCCTCCAGTACGCTAGCACAGTCCTGCACGTTGCGCTGCTTCTTCGGGGCTTCGTGCTCTCCTGGCGAGTCCCTGACTCGCTTCTCCGTGCGAGTATTTCGGGGGCTCATTGGTGTCTGCTGTGCCGCAGCCGCTGTGTGCGCCGCTGCGTGCCCTACTGCCTCTTTCAGCGTTTTTTCAGCTGATTCAGCTCTACTTTTGAGCGTGTCATGTTCGCGCTCGGCTGCTTTAACGGCGGATTTGATGCTCGTCACTAGTAGCTTGATCTTCGTGTGGACATTGTGCTTGTCTTTCACGAAGTCATAAAGCTCGTTGACTCGCTTCCGTACCTCCATCAGGTTGGACCTCCCAAGTTGCTCCTCTTGGCTAGCACTATTTTCCGATCTTGGTGTGGACACCCTATTCTCGGCTCCTAGCTCCTTCTGGCCTGCCTGGATCTCACCAGTCTTCGCCAAACTGCTGGTACTCGCTACTGCTGCCTGTGGCATCACTGGAGATCGCTGCAACTTTCCACTTTTGGCGAAAACATTCGCCTCGCCTGCGCCTTCTTTTTTTGTTTCTTTTTTTTCTGTTTTTGTTTTTGTTTTTGTTTCTGCTTCTGTTGTTTCCATGTTAAAGGGTCCCTCTCCGGGCCGTTATCTCTACCTGTTGCAGATAGTCGCCTCTTGTGATCCCATGGGTGCCTTTGTAAACAGTGAGGTCCATGCAAGGGTTGACTCCGGTGCCTTATAGCACCGTGTTCAGAGCCGGATCGGCGTAAATCAGGAATGGTGCATCTGAACCTACTACCCATCGATATAGATGCCAGGTTTTGAGCGTTACCGGAGGCCTGCCAGGTTGTTTACCGGGACGGAGGCAGTCGAACCATTAGCCTGCTTGCCATTTCAAGAAGATGTCACTCTTTTTTACTCAGGAAACAGAATAGCTCGACTGTCAGCCCATAGACGCCTAATCCTATCCATAAACCGAGACTTGTCCGATGTCGTTTGCCGTGACCAGTATACCATAATCAGGATCTCACTGGTATTAACCCTGATGTGCCGGTTGGCACTCCTTTTGGGCTACCCATCGTCGTTTTCCGATCCATATTCCGATCTAGTCCGTTGTCGTAAGCCTTAGCCAGTATGCCATAATCAGGATGTTACTGGCGTGGATCCTGATGTGCCTGGTGGCACTCCTATGATTTTTGGTCCGCCCCGGGTATTTTATTTCCCCGGTACCCTTCAACTTATCATTGACGAGCGTTCCCCTATCCGCCACCTGGGGAGGCGCCCGTTTGGAGATATCGAACTCCTGCGGGTGTCTGTCTGTCTGTCTGTCTGTCTGTCTGTCTGTCTGTCTGTCTGTCTGTCTGTCTGTCTGTCTGTCTGTCTGTCTGTCTGTCTGTCTGTCTGTCTGTCTGTCTGTCTGTCTGTCTGTCTGTCTGTCTGTCTGTCTGTCTGTCTGTCTGTCTGTCTTGTCTGTCTGTCTGTATGTCTGTCTGTCTGTCAGTTACAAACTGTTATGGATTTTACAAGCATTTTAGCTCAACAGCCTTATAATCATAACAAAGCCTCAACTTCAGCCACAATTTTACCTTTGTCGTTCAACCCTATTTCCCAATTAACTCTTTACCTTCATTCTTCTCTCATTTCAGGTAAGTTGGCCCAGCCACCCACATATCAACCCTAATTACCATCATGTGCCTTGGAAACTCCAGAAGAACACCAACTGCCACTACCTCAACTTCAACTTCAAGAAAATTTCCCGGGTTACTTTAAAGCGAGCGAACTCTCAACCGGAAATGCAACAAAACGTGCTTGGCGTCTCGGTTCGTTGGTTAGTAAGTTGGTTGTAAGCAGAGTGCCACTAAGGATGACGGTAATGCAGCAGCATTTGCTCAATTTGCTTACATCCGGAATACTTTTCTTTTAGCAGCATTTGAGGGGGTGGGCGAACGTGTTTTTAGCTCTCTCTCCATGTCGTTCACTCTCGAGGAACACCACCCATAAAATGTCAGTTTAATTGTTCTTTCGAAAACTAAATTAATACCGGGGGTGGGAGGGGCCTGCGCTACAATTGAAAAGTGTCACGCCAGGAGAGTACCGAAAGAAGCGAAAGGAAGCACATTCGTTCTAAATGGTTTGTGAAATTGAATTTTCGTTACACAAGCTAAGCGGAGATGTGTCCAGACTTGATTTATATTATTCAAAGGAAAAGTTCTCGCTCGCAGCTTTTGGGGAAGAAGTTTTTCGCTGTGAACAGAATAAATAGAATTACCGAAAATTGCACCCAGTAAACAACGTTCATCATAGTCGTCCGTCATCGGATGGTTGCTGCTCGGTGCACTGACCGTAAACCGGGAAAGAATGGCTGCCAAGTAAAAAGGGACACGGAATTTGCGGTTTTGTAATGGCTAGCAATCAACAAACCGTAACGAACAGTGGGATGATTGTCGACTGTTGTAGCCCGGTGCGGTTGTGTTGTGCAAAGTTTGGTTACAGAATGGTGTGATTTTCGGCTGGAGTGTGAACCATTTCCGTAATAAATTCCTTGCTGAAGATGCACTTTCTGCTCATGGGCAATCCCGTACGATCTACTCCGAATGCGAATGCTAATTTTCTGTTTCGAAGCGTAAATGAACTGCTCTTGTAGTTTACGACTTGGCACCATATTCTTCTGTTTGGGGTCGTCTGCCTGTGGGCAAAAACATGTTGGCCACAACAGAGCCAAGAGCAGAGTAGACCAGCCAACACCGTCAGTGACAACATTAGCCCATTACCATGCGGCAAGTCATCACCACATGCATGACTGAACAAGCCATGTATCCTTTCCACTCCCGCAGCATGACGAGGAAAACATCAGATCATTATAATAAACATCACAATTTACAATGAAGCATCTCTTGGGCTTGGGCACCGGAGCCTCGTGGCCGTTGGCTCAGTCAATCTGAACCAACGCTTCGTTCTCCGATGATGTGGTCCTGTTGGCAAGTATAACAGATGGGAATGGGCTGGAATAGGACTTGCCAACAGTTAGACGTCGATGCCGTTGGCAGTCGGAGAACACCCCGCTCGATGGGCGATAGTAGTGTCAATATTTCAAACTATTGCTACGATGTTTCTGATGGCCAACATGGAGCTGATCGGCTAGGTTTGTGGCAATTGCCCACTGGTGTTGAGAGCTTTTCCCAGGAAAATGATACGGGTTGCACAACGAGATGGCTGGAAATGGGACTGCAAATGAGGAAATAAAGTTCAGAATAATTCGTAGTTCTTGTACAAAATCACTCCAAATATTGCTTCTGTTGTAATGTGCATTAATCTTAAAGCTTAGTAAAGGCCAAAAGATGTTATTTAACTGTCAACTCTAATGTTTTGTAAGCCTTATTAAAAACACTCCAATTAAGGCCCACTGCGATTGGCAAACAAGGGGATTTGCCTACTCTAGGCAAGCTCATCAGAGTTCACCTGTTAATGAGTATTTTGTTTGTTTACATTTATTTGATGTCGTTTATGGCAGGTTTACATTTATGTGCGCCAGGATCCTCTATCTATTACAATCGACAGCATTATCCAAAATTGCTTAAATGTGTTTCTATGAAGCTTCCAACTTCTCAAGTGAGTGCAACTATTCACGGCAGCCACTATCTCTTATAGACAACATAAACAGCAGAATTTTAGAATGCATTTGGTTAAATGATCGCATTATAAAAAAAACGACCATTTTCGGTAGGATGGTAAAAATGAACGGAATATTTTAACAAACCAAATTGTATTTCATAAATTAGAAATTCAAAACTTCACAAAAATACTCCAACTCCCTACCCTTCTTCCGGCTATAAGTGAGAGATGAAGCTTGTAGACTCTTCAGTTCCTTGGTCACCTTTTCGATCAAATGATCCGTCGTTTTGGCCACGAAATTATTTGAATATACACTCCTCTTCAAATTGGTCTAGAACTTAGCGATTGTGCGGAGCTAGGGCAAGTTTGGGAGGGTTGGTATTCTCCCAGACGTTCCCCGCTTCGCCTGAAAGATCTCTTTGACCAGAATCATCAGTCGTTGTTTCTGGGTTTCCGCTTGGATCTTCGACACGACTGGCTAGGACTGACGCTTCCGTTGTAGATATCCAGTGTGTGTGTGTGTGTGTGTGTGTGTGTGTGTGTGTGTGTGTGTGTGTGTGTGTGTGTGTGTGTGTGTGTGTGTGTGTGTGTGTGTGTGTGTGTGTGTGTGTGTGTGATCTAACACCCTCCGGCCGTTTTTTGTGGATAACGGTGAAATAAACACACTTCCAGGTTAAAAAATAATCAATGCGCATGCGAGTACCCGAAAGCAACTCAGCGTCGTGCTTTGGTGACAATCTAAACGTGAAAACATCGGTTGTAGTATCCCACCACATTCCCAGCACCTTCTCCGTCGCTATCTCGGCACCAAGATTCATATCCTTCCCGTTGATGTCACGCTCGTGAAGTCGCTTTCCCACTTCTGGGGAGTTCGATAGCCAGTTTCGAATCTCGAAACCTCCCTGGGCGTGAATTGAACGTACGTCGTCTGCTAACTTCACCGCCTCCTCCTCAGTTTCCACACTGACTAACATGTCGTCTACGTAATGTTCGTATTTGATGCACTCGACTGCCCTGGGATATCTGTCCACGAATCTCTCCGCATTGTGGTTTTTGACGTAGTGCGCACAACTCGGGGAACATGCTGCGCCAAACGTCATGACCTGCACTACATATACTTCCGGAATCTCGTCGGGATTTCCGCTCCACAGGATCATCTGGCTTCGCTGGTCTGGCCTCTTCATCAGGACTTGGAAAAACATTTCACGGATGTCTCCCACAATTGCAATGCGGAATTCACGAAACTTGAAGAGAACGTCAAGCAACGACACGAGCTGATCCGGTCCCGTGAGAAGAAATGAATTCAAAGAGACGCCGTTCACCTTGCTGCTGCGTCGAATACGATTCTATCTTCCCGGGCTTGTTTGGGTTGATGGCCGGGAAAATTGGCAGATACCAATCATTGGAATGCCTGCCCTTCCGCTGCTGAAAGCCGTCGAATGTAACCTCTTCGTATTCGACCATCCTCGCACACCGCTGCACCTAGCTCGGGTTCCCGTTTCATTCGCTTCCGTAGACAGTCTAGTCGTTTCAGTGCCATCGCTTTATTGTTTGGTAACTGCACCTGATCATAGCGCCACAGTAGTCCGGTTTCGTATCGACCTCCGATGAGACGCGTTTCAGTGGATAAAATCTTCATCGCTCGCTCCTCGTCCTTCGAGAGTAACGGCTTCGAGGATCCAGAGATGCCCAACGAGTCGATCGAGAAGTACTTCTTCAGGGCGACGTCCAGATTCACTTCATCCTCCTTAACACACGGGCAAATGTGGAAGCTGTGGTAACTGCTGTGTTCGGGATTCGTTGCACCGGATGCTACCTCACAACGTCCGTAAACCAGCCACCCGAGACGTGTCTTGGAAACGATTGGCTCGTTTTCGTTTCCTTCAATGCTTCTCAACGCGTGGCCAAGCCGACAGTTATTCATTCCGATAAGGATTCTTGGAGATACACTGTCGTAGGATTCCAGGGAAGTCCAGAGGGATAACTGTGCCTAGTTGCCAACTGAGACACCGACATCGACTGTTTGGGTAGTGACAGATCTTGAACTGTGTGGACTTCTGGTAGCTCGAATACTTGTTTGTTGTTGTGAGTACCGGAGATCTTTAGCGACAGACCAACTGACTCTGCTTCTTCCCGCTGGTGGCCCCTGTCCAGCTTAAACACAGCGGATGCGACGTTCCTTTAAGCCCAAGTTCGTTCATGAGACTGTGTTCCATTAACGTTGCCGACGATCCATCATCGAGAAAGGCAAATGTTGTCACCTGTTTCCCTTTGCCGTAGACCGTCACGGGTATGTACCTGAAGAGAACCTTTGTCGCCGGCTTCAAATGAGTGTTGCAGCTTTCTGTCGTTGAATTTCTAACTGCGGAAGAAATTGATTCTTGAGGGGCAGATTTGTTGTACCGCTTATCGTCGTGAAGCAGTTTACTATGCATAAATGAACACCCATTTCTGCCACATGCAGTTTTCACTTGACAAGCGCCGAAATGCTTTCGCAGACACTTTCTGCAAAGCTTCTGCTCTTTGACTATACCCCAACGAGAGCCAACATTCATATCAAGGAACTTCTGGCACGTTTCGAGGCTGCTGCAATCTTCTGGACATATCAAACATCTGTTGGAAGTGACAGGCGGACAGTCTTTCGAAGAATTTTCCTTTGCCGAGTAACTGTCCGTGTGAACGTTGATGTAATTATCCTCCTTCCGACCATGCCTTTCTTGTTTCGAAGTACTAATTGAAGGAATCGTTACGATGCTCGCTGCTTCAATAATTTCCCAACTAGTCTCCGAAGTCAGACAAGATGACTCCGTTCAGCTGCTGACGATGATAAGCCCAATTCAGCCTAACAGATGGCGGTAGTTTCTCCGTCAGCTCACACAGCAGAGCCACGTTACAGAGATACTCGTTAAGACCCGAAGCAGTGATGGCAGCGCAAACATTCTGAACCGCTGCTCCGAAGTCTATCAACGTATTCAGCTTCTCTGCATTCGGTGCAGGCATCTCACGAATTTTGTTGACCAGCGAGTGGATTATGATTTCTGGCCTCCCAAACAAAGTTTTCAGCGTCGAGATTACACCAGGCAAATTTGTAGGATGTAGCAACCGGCAACGTACAGCTTCCAATGCCTTCCCCTCAGGCTCCGTTGGAGACGCAAGAGATTTTCCTCGTCACTAAATCCGCAAACTCTAGTCGAATTCTCATAGCTTGCTAGGAATAATGGCCATTCCTCCGGGTTCCCAGAAAAACAAGGAAGTTCCTTACTGACAACTTGACGTGCCGAAATATGGCTCTGGTTTAGAGACGAAAACCGAGAAAGCCACTAGTACATGGCTGAGACCCAGTCGCCTGAGGATTCGATCCCACGCCTTCACGAATCACACCTCCGACCCTAGTTTGTCGCTGAAAAAATCGAATCCGTTCCTCCAAATGACTCTTCTCTAATGCTTGCCTCTCTTCCATCAACCTTAGTTCTTGCATTAGAACATCGGCTCCCTGACTCGTGTCGTGAACGTTGATTTGCGGCAGTGGGTTGCCTGTTGAACTCGCTCTAGGTCCATCTCTGGGAACCCATTGCGACGATTGATTGCCTATCACATTCTGCAGCTGCTCCTCCCCTACCGAGTACCATTCGTGGTTCTAGATTGTCAGTCATTGTTGTCATTGTTCCTCCACCATGCATCATTCTTGCTGGCAGATTCTCATTCGAACTAGCCGCTAATCCACCTTCATCCGAACTCATCGGCTGGTGTTGCCTCGCTACTTGATCCAGCATAACCGTTTCTCTCAACTCCTGTTCGTACTTCTTCTGTTGATCTCTGAGCTCCTTCATCCGCTGGTCATCCTTATCCTTAATCATCCGTTCGAACTTCTTTTGCATCGCTGCTAACTGCTTCTGTAGATATTCTTCCAGATTCGCATTCGCTGGCTTGGTGGTTCCCGACTTTGGTATGGCTCCAGTATTGTTGTTAGGTGTAGATGTTCCAGTTGGAAGTAGATTTGCCGCCTCGAGGCATTTTTTGCAGCTCCATTCCCGATCCTGTACACTCGAGTCTACACTAACACACGCGAAGTGATACCACTGTTCGCACGAATCGCACGCTACCATACGGCTATCATCCGGTTCAAAACATATTTTGCAGCTCACTCCCGACGGTGGATGTTTCATCGGAGAAGTTCCCCGCTTCTGACTCTCGCTCTTCTTCGACATACCGAACCGATCAACTTAAGCCCCCGATCAATAAACGAATTTTATAAATTGTTGCGTAAGCAACAGACAGACCGAAGTAAAAGACAAATTTCCAATTCCGTAACACTTTATTAAGAGTAGTGTTATAAAATTCCTTTAATTAAGAAAACAATTTAATTAACCTAAGGAAATTTAGATTCGCGATCACTAGCTTTATCAAAGTCGCATTATTAAATATATGTTCAACGACAAGGCCTCTACCCTAACTAACGCAGTGGACTTATAATCACACGCATAATCACATCAGAGAGTGTTTTTGTACCTTTCAGTAAATATGTGTGTTACTTACGTTTAGTGTCTCTTCTAATCTGTGTAATCTGTCCGATGCTTGCAACCCGTATCCGCACTTAAATGCAATGTGTATATAGAAAATGCAACACGAAACTAGAGTAGGGAATAGTTTTAGAATTTAGGTTATGTTTTTTACGTATTTGTATATCTACCTTGTTTTAACGTTGTTTGTTGATAATCTATATACTATATTATAACGAAAGTTTACTTTCCACGAAGTTAAATTTAAGCTGCATTCAACAGTCTCACTTACTCAAGCTAAGTAAACAAACTCATACAACTGAAAAGTCACCCAGCACCCGGCAACTATTTGACAGCTTAAGGAACAGGAGCAGGGTGTCTCTCGACATCAAGGTCGTCGGTGTTCAGACGGTGCGTTACATCCCGCTGGGTTGTGACAATCCCCCTCGGTACGCCACTGCTGTCCACGTGGCTTACCTTCTCTTGCACCGATGTCTAACACGGCAACCTTTGTCGCTGGCCTCTCCAGCAGTCCGCTCGAGTCTGCACGGTCACGCGGCGCACCTGACCGTCCTTGGCTTGGACCGCCTCGATCACGCGCCCTCGTGGCCAGCAATTCCTAGGCAGGTTTCCGTCGACGATCAACACCAGATCGCCTTCCTCGATGGGTTTTACGGGTTGAAACCACTTTGTCTTGCGAGCCAACGTAGGCAGGTACTCGTGCACCCACTTCCTCTAAAAGTTGTCGGCGTATAGCTGGGCCATCTTCCAAGATTGCTTTAACACAGCCGGTCTGTCATCGAAGGTGATCGGGGGCTTACTCCCATTTGAAGACCCTAACAAAAAGTGGTTCGGAGTCAGGGGGGGTTCGGTTTCATTGTCTAGCGGAATGTCGGTGAGCGGTCTTGTATTCAATCTCCATCAGCATAGAGCGAAGAATTTCATCGCTTGGAAGACGTGGTGGGTTAAAGTGGTTCATCGTCCTCTTGACCGATTGAATCAACCGTTCCCAGCATCCACCGAAATGTGGCGCGGCCGGTGGGTTGAATATCCATTTGGTGTTTGGACTAACGAACTCGACCATCAGCTTCTCCTGATCGACGTGCTTCATGTCTTCACGGAGCTCTCGAGACGCTCCTACGAAATTCGTCCCTCGGCCGCTTATGATCTCCACCGGCGACCCTCTCCTAGCGATAAAGTTGCGTAGAGCTAAAATGCATGAGTCCGTCGTTAGAGAGTGTGCTATCTCAATGTGTACGCCTCTGGTAGTCATGCAGGTTAGCAGGACTCCCCACCTCTTCTCGGACCTTCTGCCAACTAGAACAAGCATCGGTCCAAAATAGTCGATTCCGGTGTACGTGAATGGTCGCTGAAATGCTGCCAACCGAGCAGCTGGCAGACTCCCCATCGCTGGAGGATTGGGATTCGCACGTCGGATCTTGCAGTGGTGGCAATTTCTGCGGACACGATCGAACTCTGAACGAAGACGGGGAATGTAAAAGTTTAACTGAACCTGGTTCATTGCGGTGTGGTGGTTCTGGTGTCGGTATCTCACGTGATAATCGGCAAGCACCAGACTAGTCACGTGATTGGATCTGGGCAGCAGGATCGGATTTTGGTTGATTCATCGGCCCACGCACAAGCATCGATACGGCCACGCATCCGCAAAACTCCATTCGCGTCGATGGTCGGGCTGAGCTTATACAGCGCGCTGGTCCTCGGTAGAGTCCGCTCCCATGACTGCGCTTCTGGGTTACTGCCAAGCAGATGTATTTCGTCCGAGTATGCTTGCAGCTGAACTTGACGGTAGATGATGTTTTCGGCACGGCTTAGCTCCTCCTGCGTTAATGGACCTGATTCTACGGTCATACGCTTGGCGCGCTTGCGAAGATTTGATGTGAAGCGGTGAACGTATGCAACTGTTCTCAATAGACGTTTCCATTTAGAAAAGCGCTCAAAGCACATGAACAACTCGGTGATTGAATGATGGAGAACGCTGAGGCGAATTTCCTCCGTGGTTGTTCCTTGATATCCTCCATCACCAGGCCAGTTGTTTTCATGGTCCCAGAGAAAATCTGGTCCACGGAACCAACGACTGTTCGGTTGAAAGTCTGGCATTCGTGACCATTTTGTTCCATCGTCAGCTACATTCTTCTTGGTTGGGAGCCACCTCCATTCACTCACTTGTGTCGTATCAAGAAGTTCGCTGATTCTGAATGCCACAAATTGGCTGTAACGTCGGTGATCGGATCGAAGCCAGCATACCACGTCTCGAGAATCGGTCCAGAAAACACGGCGTGAGATTTTCATTCTGTGTGCTCTAGATATGCTTTCAGCTAGACGTGCGCCAATTACCGCGGCCTGCAGCTCAAGACGTGGGATCGAGAGGAATTTTAAAGGAGACACCTTCGTCTTAGAAGCGACAAGTGCGCACTCAACGTTTCCATTTTCTTCGAACCTAAAGTAAGCGACAGCAGCCATTCCATTTTCGCTAGCATCACAGAAAATATGCAGTTCCACAGAATTTGTCGGTTCGGCGGACGTTATGTGGCGATAACAACGAGGAACGGTCACGAACATTCGGCAGCGCTCCTACCCAGGTTAGCCATCTCTCCGATAGATTTCCGCAAATCTCATCATCCCACCCGCATCCAGAACGCCAGATTTCCTGCAGCAAAATCTTCAAATAAATCAGGAAGTTGGAGATAAGTTCCATAGGGTCGTAAATCGCCATCAAATTATTGCATATAAATGTTATAACTGGTTCTCACCATATTCCACTAGTCCGCTTTAAGACTTACTTTTCTGGAATTGCGTTCCCCTTGCTATAGACTCGTCAAATACTTCTTGACCGTTTGGCCGGTTGCACTGACCTCCCGGCCCAACGCACGGAAAGAATTGGCCACCTTACCTTCCGTCTTCCGTTTGAGCTTCTGTTGATTCCTCCGGTCGCTAAAAACGGTTAGACAGCCGGAACCAGGTTTCCGCTCGATGGACTCTCTCTTCTCCAGAAGTGTCAGAATCTTGTAGATGTTGCCGCGATCGTATCGGGCTGACACGAAAAGGGGCATGACGGACAGCTTTTTCAGACCCGGATGGAGCAGGTGGTACAAACAAACCTTAGATCGAAGTTTTTTCACTGTTATCGCCATAGTTTCCGTAAACAAACTGATGGAGCTGTCAATTCTTCACAGTGTATAGGCAACTAGCACATGTTGACAATAGCCTGTCCACGGTTAATTTCGGACACCATAATAATAGCAGCAAAAATAAATTACACGTAATTAAACAAAACCGATTGATTATTTCACAGTTGATTAAGATGGTAATCTTTGTTTCTGTAAAATTCTCGAACTTTCAGTGGTACACCCGCCATCAGGTTCCGTACAGTATCCTCAGATTCGCCCACAGTGACGGTTCTCGATCTTCTCCTGGAATCATCGGTATCATTTGCTTTCTTCTTAGTTTCGAAGAGTTTCCGCTTAACTAGAGCCCAGTACTTCGCTATTGGATGAAGTTCTGGACAGTTTGGCACATATTTGACCTCTTATACCTTATACCATTCTAGGACGGATTTCACATAGTGACAAGAGGCCAAATCAGGCCAAAACAGAGCTGAAGAGTCGTGGCTTTTTATAAACGGTGGCGGAGACGAAACTTGTAGATTTCGACCACAACTACATAGGGCCGGCTAAATTAAATACATCTTTGGGGCTTTGGACACCTTCTTTGTCCGAAAATCCTCAACAACGGCGTACCTTTGCATTCCGGTGTAAAAAACCTGACCCGAAAGCTGTTTTAAGTCTTCGAGTACGTATGTTTTGTCACCCAGTGAAATTTTGTTTGTCATCACTGTTGGACACCTTTTTGTACGCCTTCAGTCCTTGCCTCTGCTTCCTTTTTTGTACGGATGATTTCGCACAGAAAAATTGGGAGTTTTCTCAATAATGGTTGCAACCTTCCTGTCCATACTTTTTATTTGTTCCACTTCCAACCTTCCGATGCACAGTCAAGCGCTGACCAACTGATTTGCAAACACAGAACCCGGTCCTTTTTGGCAAGATCGCGTACCGATAAATTAGGTCATGCTGCCATTTGTACGAAATGCGATTGCACACTTCCACTTGATTCGACGCCATTTTTCTGAATTTAACAAGAATGTAATCATGTTGAACCACGAAATAAAGTGAAGAGTTTCAGCTGTCATATGAATGAAACGTTTCAGCGATCTGTGAAATAATTCAAAATCTGCACTGATGAAAAAGTGTCCGAAATTTAACGTGGACCGGCTTTACTAATTGTCATTAGTAGTCTTGATAGAAGTCATGCTCGTTGGGCTCCTTTAAGTTTCCTTCCGAATTCAAATGATAAATTTTGACAACAAACGTTACCATAAGAATTAATGTTTGCTTTTCAAAATGCTTTGAAACCCATTTATGTAAACAGGTTCATTGCCAATATGAATTTTGAAATGTCAGAAATGAAATACAATAAACCACAATGAATATCAATTAGCCAGCGACATCGTAAAATATGCAATCAAGATTCCTTTAGCACCCACAGTTGGGACCACTCTATAGGAATCTCAGTGAACATATTCAGATTGAAATTTTATAGGAATTTGAACCAATTAAGACGACACTTTTTATGTACGGAGAATTTTTTTTAACTAAATAGTTGGTCATCTTTTGGTGCAACCACCAAAATCTGATTGTACAGGCAGCAATTTTTCTCTAGAATACCACTCGGATCAGAATTCAAAATCACTTAATAATAAAAAGTATTATAAAAATTGTCATAGGAGATGATATTTGGACTTTGTCTAATGATATTCATACTTACCGATTAGCATTTTTCCGCTTGGTTATCTTGCGGTCCTTGAACGTTTTGATCACATGAGATACGGTTGAATGTGCGATTCCGAGCTGTTTTACGATCCATCGATGAGAAGGGTTTGGGTTTTCGAAGTGAGTGCCCAAAATTTGTTGGCGCACTATTTATTCATTCGAAGCCATCACTGAAATCACTCGACCGATTCTCACGAAACTCATTACAGAATTGACACAACACAATGAAATACATTCAGTTAAAATTTCAATATTTTTTACCCACACGCTAAAAAGTTACGGACAATTGCGTGTGTCCAAATTTCATCAAATACAGTCTTTAGTCTCAGTTCTGTAGAGGTTATTCGCTCATTGAGGCCGGTAAAGCACTCCTCGTATTTTCTCATGAAAATACAGGAGCTCCTAAGTGCGTTATTTTATCATCACCTTTGCATGGGTCCCTTCTCATTGTTCAATTCCGGGCAATGAGAAAGCGGACTCGCTTGCAAAGCTGGGCGCTATGGAAGGCGATATTTGTGATCGACAAATCGCCTTCAATGAATTTTGTCCTATTTCTCATCAACAGTCACTCGTCAGCTGGCAGTATAAATGGAGTAAAGGAGATTTGGGGCGATGGCAACAATCTATCATCCCAAAGGTGTCGAAGAAATCTTGGTTTAGGGGGATGGATGTGGGTCGAGACTTCATTCGTGTCATGCCGGGCCACTCTCTTTCCCATCCGTAATTTGTAATTCCTATTTACCTTGAGACGGCCGCGAGTAATCCTCCTACTTTAGTTTTAAGATAAATGATGTATAAAAATATGAAAATTTGGCTCTGTAAAGTTAATTCGATTGAGCCTGTACAAATAAATGATTATTAAAAAAAACTTAAATCCATATCGTATTTTGGCTCTGACGTTCTCTAACGAATTCTAGAATTTCACCTCTAATTCACTTTTAGAAACATTGAGTGTTGATTAACTAAGCCTGGAGCTTACGATTAGACAATAGCAAATAATTTCAGTAATGTTCTCCCCCATAAACATTTTTCCAATTTGCAATAAACACCCGAGGTTCAAGCTTCACCGTTCTCCAGACTTCAAATCACCTTGCACGGGCATGCTGCAGCCACGAACAATGCCTTCCCGTAATCAAACAACCACACTCCATTCTTCCGATTAGCTACAAAATGAGGACAAAGAATTGCGCCAACGTCAAGTGTGTGCCAAAAGGGCTCGCTTCACAATAGCGCCCCAGAATAACGAAATAGGTAGGGAGGAGCTTTATGATACACCTGTGTTCCCGGGCTGTACGGCTGCCACACACGACGTTCGACTGTATCGTGACGATAAATGTGCTTCCATCCGCCACACGTTCTACTCCCATATGCGTGCGTTGTTAACATCATAAATGCTGGTTCCAAAGTTTGACTCGCTTCCCACGGGAGGGGAAGCTCGCTCGAATGCCATCGTTTGCGGGGCAACTTTTGTAAGCTATAGAGAACAATCTACGAGGAACGTTGGAAATAGATGAACGTAACTCACATCAAAACTAATTATTTTCAAACTATGAAACAATCAACTTGTTTGAAGCAAATCTGCTTTACAGCGCGTTTGACCTTCAAAATTCTGCTCCAAAATAGAATCAGACGCTCAAACGAATTGCTTTTCACCACCCTTTATCCGGAATAAGATTTGGAAGTGTACATAATCCGTTGTCCCTTTGTCATCTGAAGTGAGTACATCCGTCTGCACGGATGAGCATGCACGTATAATGGAACCAACTCAAAGTTAAGTTATTTAACTCCAGTTTGAAAATGTCTCCATTATGAGGCAAATCAAACCCTCCGAACCTTTCGACTTAATATCGAGTCGCCCTCGTTGTCCGTGTGAACGCAACATTGCAAGTCATTTTGTCATACCGAGCACCGAACCTCCGGAAATGCCTTCCACTTCTTACATCCAGATCGCCGAGCGGGGCGTTGTGTGGTTAATTGCATTAATTATCCTTACTGTTGGTGTCCCCCGTTCGAATTTTCCTTTTTTCCTCTCGGTTTACCATGGTTGACCGAAGCTCAGGTTACACACTGCTTAAGACGCGCACCGAAGAAAAACAAACGAGACGGAAGAAAACGAGAGTAATGTTTGTGCAGCACCCGTGGATGTTTGGTCCGGACCAGAGATTTAATTATCATACAATTACACTCTCATTAGGCTAATGAAGAGATATTAGGATTCTAGGTTCCTGTTGGTGATGGGTTTGCGGTGAGGAAGGGTAGGGGGCTGAGGGCGGTCTTCAAGTTGTGAGTGAAACAAGATTCACGGAGGAAATATTTGTCAGCGAGTTGAGTGGTGATAGTTTCAAGAAGGGACAGATTTGTTGCCTCAAAAGGTGAGGAAGATTTATTTAGATGCAGATGTTGTCATCAAGGGGGAAGTAATTTGTTGGGTTTTGTTATCTTATGATGACCACCGTACAGGTACCGCAGTTTGCGAAAAGTGTTGAGAATGAAATTTCAAACTTCCTCTGGAGAAAATTGTGATCATTCGTCTCAAAAACTAGACTGGAGGCCTAAAGGCCAAAGGCTCACAAATTTATTTATTTCGATTAGAAATCATCTCCACACAATGTGGTTCATGGCTCCATTCCATCGTTTATTTGGAAGTTTTTTTTTACTTTACATTACTTTACATAAATTCCAGATGAACTAAATTTTAAGAAAACGCCATGAATAACTTTGTTTAAAACAAACTCACATCTCAGATTCCCCCGACTTTTCATAAAACATCTAAGACTTACTATGTAGTCTACTGATAAGGTGGTTGAAACTCGAATCTCCTTCGAAACTCCTTTATAAATCTCTCTCAGAATTCCTAACTAAAAGTTAGCCTTAGTTCACCGTTTTCGGGTTATTTGCAAGAAAATGTGCATGCCCATAAGTTGCACATAACTCATATACACATATCCATTACTCGATCCACGTTTCCCAAAAATAAACTTCGTCTAAGCTCCTCACGGAACATGACTTAAGTCTGGCTATTTCAATCAATGGACCATTACCAACCAGCCACATGAAGATCTCACGCATCGACGAAGAAGTTTGAGTTTCTCCAGGTGCATGCTTCAAGTTTCTTAGATAGATAAATAAAGCGACTAAATGTTCCGATTTTGCATGCGATTAATGCCTCCCAGAAGTTGCCACCTTCATTGAAAAGTACCACAAGGATGACGACGTGGTATTTTGGCCGGATGAAGCGTCAGCCCATTACTCGAATAAAATGCTATTTGGTTTGTTAAAATATATTGTTCCATTTTTTTTACCCTTTATCCGAAAATAGTCGCTTTTCTTAAATGCACACATTTGTTTCCTTAGAATAATTCGGATTTTAGAATTTCTTTTTATTTTGCATAACTTGTCCTTGTTAACACAGAATTTGTCATCAATGCCCGTGCCTAAAATTTTCCTAGAACATGTCTCAAAGCAAAAATTATCCTGGTCTGTCCGTCCCGCTGCGCTATACGCCTGCTTGTACCAGTTGTGTATGAAGCGAACACCATCGTTGCAGGTTGTTATCCGGCATTCTCGCAACATACCCAGCGTATCTTTCCTGCTTTTGCAACCTTCAAAACGCTCGGTCATATAAGCAAAAGGTCCATGATGGAAAACGTCAAATTTATAGTGTGACAAAATGAAAAAAGCAGGAAATGTAGAATGGCACCACCCGAATACTGCTCAACATGATTGACACTTTTTATTGATTACAAGGATTACCCAGAATTGAGGGATTGCTCGCCGAATCTTCCATTGAAAGTTCAGTATAGTTGTGGACCTATTATGCAAAGGCCAAAATATGTTCAAAGCATCTCAGGACGTCAGGACATAAACAATTAAATCGAATCATCCATCTGGAATGTCAAAACGAATGTTGAATTATCAGACTCTGGAGCATTGTTTCTCGTTGAACCCAGATGAGAAAACCCTGAAAAAGAAGTATATGATGTGTAGTATGTGGATAAATTAAATAAATGGCGAACAATAATGAGTAAATTTTTAAAAATCTTCAAAGCCGTTACAACTAAGAGCCTGTTCATAAACAACGGAGACTCAGTTTTGAAAATTTCAGACCCCCTACCCCCTCATAGACTTTTCTCCATACAAGTTTTTTTTTTTAAGTTTGTATGGAGTGTAAACTTTGGCCAGACCCCCCCTCCCCGCCTTAATCCCCCCTAAAAGTCTACGTGTTTTATAAATAGCCCCTAAATACAATTATAACATTGACCAAGGGGTCAGGAAAGCGAATCATCCAAAGAGTACGGAGAAGACCGCGCCTTTTATCTACAAATTGTTAGCAACGGGAAGTTGGCATTCCCACTCTTCCCATCCAATTCGCTTCAGTTGGGTACCCTGACGGTCCCTACCATATCCCGATTATATGAAGTAATACGCATTGATTGAGAATATAATTTAGTTATATGTTGAATAAAGAAAATTAGGCATGTATAAACATCTTAATCGTTCTGGAAAAGTTTCAAATTACATTTGTAACGGTTGATTTGGCAACTTTTAGCGATTTTGCCAACTTTGCGTGCGAGTAGCTCGGATTTTCGCGATGCGCGAGCAAAATTTTGATACGCTGCTCTTCTTGCTTGGACGGCATTTTGACAACTGAAGAGTGAATTCCAAAATCAAAATAGGAGCAACATTCTACACACACACACCTTCAAAATGAGGGGTGTTCAGGTTTTTTAAATTCAAAATTGAAAGAAATACGTCAAGTTGATATTGACCAAATTTTGACCGTATCGCCCTTTATCTTAGATTCAACTTCTGTAAAAATATTTGCTGTTTTCTGAATTAAATGCATTATTCTTAAGAAACAAGTTTTCTTGTACCGTTTAAGTTCCTACTCAAAGCTAGCAGTATTGAAGAACTCAATTTGATAATTTTTGAAATTAATGAAATATTTGAACAGAATGCCAGTGAAAATTTTTTTTTAAATATGACCTAATTATGCTCATAAGAGTAGGTCCGTCTTCTATGTAGATGGAAGTTGAAATTTAGAACTTAATGTTTACGTTATTTTGAAAATCTGAAAAAAATGTGTCTTTGATGTTTGTCAAGCTGCTATATTCCTTTAAGATCAATGGTTTTGGAGTGTCATGATTACCCTAAGCCGTGCTGAAATTATTATTTGAAGATGACTGGGAAATATATACAGGGTGTCTCACAATAGGTGTCACTAATACAAAATGAGATTACAGCAAAACAAATCAACCAAATCATAGCATTTATTTTTCATTTGAGAGATACATGTTATAGATATAAACCACTTTAATTCAATTCGAATCTCTCGCCCTTTTCCTCGATAACTTTGCGCAAACGCTTTGTAAAGCCATTGCAGCTGGCACGCACGATTTCCTGAGGAATTTGGTCCCAAATATCAACCAAATGTTTCTTGAATCGATCTGAAGTAAGCCCTTTCGTAGGGCCTAAATGTTAAGGCATATAATCCCAAACAAAGTAGTCAAGTGGGTTGAGATCCGGTGAAGATCCTGGCAACCCTTGTGACGAAATCGGTTAAATTTTCCACGCACAACGCTTGTGTCCTCTTGGTCTTGTGAGCGGGAGCTGAGTCTTGTTGGAACAATATGGTTCTTCAAAACCTGGTCGATGTAGTATTCAGTGTTGATTTTTACGTTAGGTTCTATGAAAAGTAGAGGAAGTTTTCCTTTTCGTGATACGGCGCCCCATACCATGATTTTCAATACATTCTGATAGTGTTTTACAACTAGTTTATCTCTTGGAATATTGGCAAGACTTTTGCCATTCACACGATCATTTGGTTGATTATGACTGTCCTGAAGAAGGAAGAGCTTTTCATCCGAAATAAAATCTTGCAGTCAGCGTGCCGAACCAACAGATATCTGCTTCTTTGAACCCTGGCTTGCCGTGGACCCGTGAACCCGTGGTTTTGTGTACAACTTGCATTCCAGATCATGTCACATTTGAAATTGTTTGCTCAATGTACAGCCAGATACGACCGGATTACGTCTTATTCGCTCCCTCACACATTTGATCTTTTTCTTCGTTCTGGCAGTTCGTCTGGCACCTTCTTTGTTTTGAATATGGACATTTCGAGTTTCCTTTACCCGTTTCAAGTTTCAAAAAACAAAACGCTCACTCCGAACTGCTTAAGGCAATTGAATTTCTGACACGGTTTAAGCTTTTACAAATGTAATTTTAAAACTTGCTCCCGTATGGCTTCCATGGTAGCTGATAAATATAAACAAACAGAATCGATTATTTATCTTCAGTGATAAGCTTTCAAAAGAATACTCTCAAAATAGGTATAATCAGCTGTTGGATGCTGATAGAGTTACCCAGCTGAAATAAACGAAGACTAGAAAGAGGTGACACCTATTGTGAGACACACTATAATGTAATTTACAAGTATAGGATCTTCAGTCGCTCTCCTTCAAAATGACAACATTGCCCAGGCTACGCTAACCAGTGTCATTATGTCGCAGCTGGCAGTCAATTGTGATCATTTGACTCGTGGATGTGTGAAATAGCAATTTGTCAATTCTTCCAAAATGATTGATTCATACTGGGTGATATTCTGTGCAATGCAATTTGGCCATTGCTGGCCATTGGGTGGCCATTGCTATGAAAACCTGTAAAACTTCCGTAGAAATTGACTTAAATCCGTCTAGTTCCATAATACAAACAAATTTTCAACAAAATTCGTCAAAGGATCAATATTTTCATGAAAGTGATAAATTTTCTTACATCTACGAACAAAAATCTAAATCTGGCACCACTCCATCCAACATTTCGTCATTTGGCTTTTTGTCTTTCGACCATTTGTCGACAAACCGTGGGCAAATATCTACGCAGAAAGACAAGGGAATAACTCAAAATCTAAATGATTCCTGTAAAATTTTACAAGAATAGAAAAAAAAAAAACTTAACAAAAGCTGGATGCTTCGAAGAACTTTAGTTAAAAGAAGTAATTTTCATTCTAATGGTTTAAGGTTTTACGGTGAAGCATTTGCAGCGGGAGCCATTAGCTTAAAATTTAGAATTGATATAAATCAGAATCTGTACTAGAATTGAATATTTCATCACATCAGTTTGTATGCTTACTTGCTGTGCACCAATCTGCTCACATAGTGTATAGCATACACATCAACGCTAGTGTGCGTGTTCAATCATTCATAGAGCATTCTATGCCCAACGTTATGGTGAGTCTTGTTGTCAATATTTTCATGGAAGAATAACAAACAAACTCTTTCATTTTGTCTTGGTTATATGCATGCTACCCAACACACGTGAAGTGCTGTCGTATGATCTACTTAATTTTTGGGTGTGGTAGTTAAAAGCGTTAACTTTTTTGTATTTTTTTCTTGATTAAAATCAGTACGATTAACATATGTACAGATGGAATTAATGTTTTTCGTGATATTATTAATATAGGTATATAGCAGTGGCAGCTTTTGCGTATTAAATTGGAAGAAAATTATCAGAATCGAATGTTTTGTGTGTTGCTAAACAATTAACGGTAAGTGGATGAATAAATTGTGAATAACTTGTGTACTCAGTGTTCGGTATTCAGTGCATATTCACCGATTTCCACTGGAGGTCTGCTCAAGATAGGTTCCGCTTCCCTATGAATTTGAAATAGCGAGATAAGTTTACGAGTGAGAGAGAGAGAGAGAGAGAGATAAAATATAGGGAAAAAAACATGGAGCAGCAGTTCAACTTAAGAGAAGATTAAACCAAATGTGCTTAACACCATTACAAAATATTTATTTAGAGTACTTCGTTTTTTTTCCTCTCTTCAGGACATAAACCACTGCGACCAGAAATTTGATCTATTTTAGTATATCCCGTATCCTTTGTTTAGTGCATGTCAAGTTACTTCATCACTATTGAGAAATAATTAAGTATTCGGTGATGTTACAGCTGTCATTGTTTATTTTTTTGGCAATGTATCAGGTTTTATTGAAAGTTTCTGCTATTTAAACCCTTTGTAAGTCAACCCAGTAAAAACCGGATTCATTGCAAACAAAACAAACCATGACTCCGATACTGACCAAGCATCAGAACTCTAGTCCTAACCAATTCAAACTATAGAACATCATATAGAAAATGAGAATTCACACAAATTAAGACTAACCCTCTTTTCCTTATTCCAATCTCATCTCCGGTGGATGAATCCGAGTATTATCGCTTTTCACAAAACATAAAATGTAGTAAGGACTATTATACGTTCTTTGGCTACAAAAACATAAATGTTTGAGTTAATTCGGACTAGGTTTTGGTGGTAGATCTGATACCCCGTAAAGGACCACGGAAAGGTGAACAATCAGCGTTACGGGTCAGAAGAGTACTTCGGTTTCGTCAACCTGAATAAAAAATTATGTGGGACAAATCTTTAAATAAATAAGCAGGAATTTTACAATCAAACCAGAAGAATTCAAAGTGTTCTAACCAATTTATTTTGTCTTCTTCAAAATAATACCTGTTTGATGCGACGCACATATGCCAACACACGGTGGATCGTATTATAACCACGCGTTTAATAATAGGCTTTCTTTTCGTACCATTAGGGTGATTATGTATCCACGTATTAGGGTGATCTAAAATTATTTTTCATGAGCACGTGCACAAAAAAAGTTGGCACATATATAAATGGAAACGGGTCAAAAACTATGCGCACTGGTACTATAAATCAGCGTCTCATGTATGAAGGTCCTATGCTTAGATGTCATAACGACATACTCCATGATCAATATTCCAAGAGCATTTGGACGACCTAGAACATCCCGAAAAATATTTTTAAGTTTTATAAAACCAAAGAAAGGCAATCTTATGTTCTGTCTTTTGGTTGTAGTAGATTTAAGATACAACCAGTAGTATTTATGCAATTTCGAGCTGAACTCAGAAAGTTGATGTACGTACTATCGAAGTATACCTGTATACCTATTTGTATACTTTTCATGTACCATTTTTGAAACTAACTAAAAACCATAAAACCATCTATAAAAAAATTAAATCAAAAACAATTTCAATATCATGATGAAAAATACCCTTAATGCCAGCTACGAAAAGAAGGGAGGATGGATTGGAGGAGAGTAAATGTATTCAAAATTTTGGACTACCATTCCCCTTTTTCTTAGTGAAAGTTTCAGCTGAGTTTCAGCATTGAGATGTAGCGTTTTCGAAATAAAAAACCTGTTAAGGGTTTCGGTAAGGGTTAAATGAATGGTAAATTTCCATGTCTCACGGATAACATTTGGCACTGGTTTCAAAATACGAAACCGTAATACAGTTGTATATTGTTTTGCGTTGAACACACACACATTAGGAAACATCGATTAATTATGTATGGACCTTAATTTTTTTTTGTATGGATTGTCACGTTTTCCCAAACCCCCATTCCCCCCAATGGCAAAGCGTAGACAACAGTTTATGTTTGTATGTGTAAGATCCATCAAAAGTAAACCAGGTTGCTTTTGTTGGGCTTGAATAAAGGTTAAATTGCATCACTTTAAACTCGTCCTCAAAAACGAGTCTCTCAACCAATTGTCATGAAATATTTAGGGAATAAAAAACAATGTATAATCTTGGTATAGGTATTTTTATTTCACAGTATTTTTTCACTAAATCCAAAAGCCCGAACTTTCTTCTTAATATCCTTCACACAGTACGGAACACTTTTTCTACCACTCACCTTCCTCGAAACGTTTTATGACACGAGACACTGTAGACTGGTGAATCTTCAACAACTTTTCGATGGCTCGGTGCGAAAGAAGTGGGTTGTCGAGGTGCGTGTGCAAAATGTTCTCGCGCACTTGCTGTTCCTTCGACTCCATTTTCGAAACTACGACATATGTCACAATGAAATTCAAGCAGTGTAAACATCACACGCTGAGGTCATTTCAGCCAAAATTTCGTTGAAATCAACCCAAAGGGCGAAATGTTACAGCTTATTGAAAGTGATGCAATTTAACTGTGGACACCCTTTATGTACTCTATTTTAATATTATTGCCTAATATAAATCATCGTTTTATGGATAACTGGCAATTTATTTGTGGAAAATTTCAAATTATGTACTTTTGGAACATACGAATATATTTTATTGCACAGCGGTTACAATCCATGGATCAATTTTACAAGTTTAAGAAAAGTTACTGAATCATTCATGGTGAGTAATCCGTACAATTTTAACGATCATGCGATATAAAACGAAACATTTTTGACATTTTATTGCTAAATTTTATGTAAAGTTTGGATCAGTTTGATGAATTTTGTGGATCATTTCGATTTTTCACGGATATTCATCAGAGCCTTCTGGGTCAAGAATGCGTTTTTCACAACACGATTTTCAATTTGTTATGGATCGTATATTACATTTTATATGTAAAACAATGTTTGCCACTGCAGTGGATATCGGCATTGTTTAATTGTTTACGTTTCTATGTGATCAGCTGATATTTATACTGTAACTGCTATCTGAGTATCTAGAATGCCTAACTAGGCATATTTATCAGTTCAATTTAACCAAATATAGGTCATCTGAAGATTATGAGTTCAGTTTAAAGGCCAGTATCGACCTAAAAAGTAAAGAGGTTACGAAATTTTGTTCAATATTACTAAGCGGAATTTTGACAATCGATCTGCATGGAATGAAATGTCACCTTCACTTCACTTCACTTTTACGGAATTTGACAGGGGTTAAGGATAGAAAAAGAAATTTCTTTCGAGCACGATACCGACCTTAACCAGCGAAGTCATGGTGTCAGATCAGAAAACTCACTCAACTACATTAAAATAAATCGATTTTATGACATGTTTGATACATCGGCTGAATGTTGGAGCTAGGGTCACATAGTATCCCGTTGCCCTATTAAAATCTAATTTTGAACAAGTGGTTCGAAATTCTTATCGTGCTTCACCCTAGTTATCTCAAACATCCTTCTGTTCTAATCAGCAAGATGATTCAAAATTTCAGTTCAAGCTTCAGCAGACGATTCACCCGTAGCTATTCCATCATACCATGAATCAACCATCAATCATTTCAGTTGTGCTCTAAGAACATCCATTTCGACGAAGGCGATGGCCGTGTCATGACCAACACAAATTACTTCGACTAACAAATCAGATTGCGATCCCAAAATGCAAATTCTTCTTCTCTCGATTGTTTATGCTTCTGACGCAGGGTTCCTTTGCTGGGTCTGAAATTAGCTGCACGACCAAATCTTCAATCAACGCATGAAGTTGTGTATTGTTATTCAAACATCCAACCCACTGTCTCCGACTCATAAATGTAACCTCTCCCCGAAAAAACGCAAATATTCAATCCATTTTCCGAAGACCGCCCACCCCCCCAGATAGATCGATGCGAAAAGCGATTACCCATTGTTCTGACGGTAAACTCCCAGAGATCACCCTCGACCGAAAAGTAATTACACAATTAATCAATTCGAACCCTTATCAATCAAAACAATGACTACAGGGAAAGATAAATTTTCGTTCAGTGGATGAAAATCGTGCGCCTGGATCTGGAGAGAAACAAAAAAGAAAAACCATGGAAAAGTATGAATGAACGGCGTTGAATTGTGGAAAAAATGGAGATCCGGCACAAACTTCACACGACCCCCGGACCAGGACCAAGAGCAAAGCGGCGGAATGAGATATTGAAAATCTTCGCCTTCGTCACTCGCTTTGCTCGGTTGGACGGACGAAGGGGGTTGAATTGAGGAGGAACGAAAGCGATTAGCTTGCAAGTTCGGTGGATTGACTGATTAGCCATCAATAATGGTCGTTGGTTGGTTGGTTGGTTGGTTGGTGAAAATCTAGCGGTAAAATTCGATCGCACATGGCCGGCCAGAGTCGGGAGGCAATTTTAAATAGCCGGAAATTCACACCAAACTCGACGACGACTGCAGCAAACGAATGCAGCTGTGCCGCTGCGGACCCACATTTTCGCCGGCGAGGGGCGCGGTCGGAAGGGTTACGAGCATAAATTTATGATATTCTTTTGTTTTCGTATTTTTATTGAGTAAGCGCCAAACGGCAATCCATAATCTTTTTTTTTATCTTTTTTTGCTGCTGTTCTGCGGGCTGCGCGACCTAGATGTTGCATGTAATTTATTTTCCTGTGCGGAATCGTTGGAGGAATACATAAAAAAAAGTGGGGAAGAAAAAGAGGAAGTTGATGTATGCAAAGTAATAAAGAACAGAAAGCGGTGGCTTGGGAAGGTGCGAATGAAATAATGTTTCAATAAGTGAGCGGGAGCATCTCGCGATTAGGTCTGTGTTCGTATTAGGTGGTAATAGGCGCTGTTCGTTGATGATAGCTGATAGATGTGGTGGGGGAAGGGAGAGTTTTCTGAAAATGGTGCTAAAGAAGGTGCGCAGATTGATAATTACAGGGACGGAAAATTGGCGGAAGCTGTTCCTAGGTTTTAGCGAACACTGCTAACGGCATTGTGGTAGGTTGAATTATTGCTAATGGGTTAAATGTTGTGAAATATGCTTGCGATTTGTGCCGGATAGGATTGAACGATTTGAGTCAAATTATGTTTCGTCTAAGGCAAACAATGAGAGTTCTCTCAGTTGCAACTCTACACACCGGCCCGTCCATTAACGGTGTTTAAATGCAGTTCAAACAAACTTCAATCGATCCATACCCATCACATGTTCTCAGTTTCTTTGAATCCATCCCTTCTCTGTTCTTGACTGGGTCTTTTACTCACTCATGCCACCAACACGACTAAGTACTTCCCCGCCTAACAAGTCCATGAAAGAAACTTTAATTACTGAAAACCAACACACCCACACATTCACGGCTGCCTTGTGTCTTCCGGTTGAAACTTTCATCGCATTTGTAAGAACATGTTGCCACTTTCTTAGGCATGGATACTCTGAATACAGCACACGTTCTCTGTAGTCAAGTTTCATTGCACTTTCTCTCATCTGCAACAGCAAGCAACGAGCCTTCGCCTTAGCCTTAGCACTACCGCAGTCCTTTTGTGGGGAAAAAGACCCTGCGGAAAGGACTAAATTGTACCTCTTTCTAATAGAATCGCTTCCTTCTTACACTCACGCATGACGTTGTCGTCGTTTTTCGACCCAAGCGAAAGGATGGGCGATAATAGATATTTATTCGCTTCTAGAGCAGTGCACTGTGGTCCAGAGCGAGGATTTACGCGGAATAATTGTTAACTTCGTCGACGTACGTGAAAGACAGTTGGGGTCTTAAGACAAGTTATTTGTGATTTAATAATGCTTAATTCTATGAAATTGTGCTTAGGATGGTCCATACTACGATTCAGAACTCAATTCTAAGTTTCCTATTTTGGGTGATGGTTCTACAATATAGGAGAAAAAACTTTTCTAAGAAATTTAGCAAGACACCATTACTTAACTTGTTACAAAACGCACACGCTCAATCACGGACGACAACGTAGAAAACGATTATTTCCTTCTGAATCCTCAATTTGTACCATAGTGAGGTGTGCTTAGTGGCCTAGCAAAAGTTGGGTTGGGAGTGGAAACTTCACTGGAAATAATGGGTAGCATTCCAAAGTGCCTGTCTATGCTGACCGAGGGAAGGTGAGAGACGGAGGAAGTAGAAATTCCTGCCTGTTTTTGTCCTGCTTATTCCTTTTTGTCTGCTAGTGGTGCATTTTCTTGACTGAAACTTATGCCAAACTGTTTGAGAAATGTATTTACAGCACTTTAAAATGTGTTTATGTTTTGCGAATAGTTTTGAGCCAGTTCCCAAGTAGACCTGAAATTTCACGATACTGATCTAACTATTATCACTATAAGGCAACTAAAGGGTGTAACGGTGAAACATTGGTCAAACATGATTAAGTGTACACTGATCAATTTATTTTATAAATGAGCAATCTTTATTTATTTTTGAAGTTCATCGTCTTGCAAAACACAGGAAAATTAAATGATTAGGCTTCGCATAATCCAAAAGCGAACTGTCGGGCTTAACGTTTCACACCTCCCATCAAGTTTTGTACAACTGTTATATCCACCTTATTTGTTTGCTGGACGCCAATTTGCCTTGAGCTGTTTTTCACTTCCAAATGTTTTCTGAGTTCTCTTCAGGTTCCTCTTTACGATTGCCCAATATTTCTCAATTGAGCGGAGTTCCGGTAAGTTTGGAAGGTTTTTCTCCTTAGGTACGATTTTCACGCTATTGGTGGCATACCATTCCTGAGCCATTTTTGTGTAGTGGCAAGAAGCGATTCCTTCACATAAATATCTTGGTTGGTAGTGCCAATTGTCACAAAACGTTCGTTCTTTAGCCCACAGGTGCAAATTGCCTGCCAAACCAAGTATTTTTCGGGAACTATGACATTTTTTTGCAGTTTAAACTTTTCTAGAACCTTTTGTTGTTGCTTGACATCAGCCTTGAAGTATGTTTCGCTCAATAAACTCGTGTACAGCATACGCGATCATTCTTTGGCAGTTGTGTTTTGCTTATCACCTAGATTTGGTGTCACTGTTACCTTATATGTTGACAGCCCGGGTCGTTTTTTTATTTTGTTTGTTTCTGATATCTCTGATGGAAAGGTTGGGATTGCGGTTGGAAATGTTGGTCACTATTCTTCCGGTCGATGCGGCTTCCGAGTTTCGGTTTCCTCTTGATCCCGGCAGTCGACAGACGTTCTCCGAACACTTTTATAACATTCGTCACGGTTGATTTGGCAATATTAAGTGATTTTGTAAAGTGTGAAGTGAAGTCGGCGTGGAAATAATTTGAATTTTTCTTATGCGCGTGCAAAAATTTGATACGCTCATATCCTTGCTCTGTCATCACTTTCACAACTGAATAGAAAACAGCAAAAACAAAATAGATCCTGATGTCGATAATATTTGAGAACTACCTTCCACCAACCAAAACGTGGATGATTTGTGATTTAATCTATTGTGGTGATCTCCATGTCTACCGATTTGGGAGACTGCGCTGTACTACAAATGGCCATATTCTTGGAACCGGCGAAGTCGGTTTTGGCCAGTGCTTTGATTCGTTTTTGGCTCATTTTCGTAATTAGTGAAGTCACTCCAATTTGAGTAAATGTGAATGGGATATTCAAGTCGACAAATCAAAGACAAAAATCTGATTTGAGCCGATGTTTTTGATTTGTCGACTTGTCAATACCAGTTACATTTACTCAAATTTTAGTGACTCCACTAATGACGAAAGTGAGTCTAAACGACTCAAAACTGAGTTAAAATTGCTGGCCATGTAGATAGAGTGAAAGTGTGAATCACTCTCTCTTTTAAACGACCGCTCACGCGTGCTCTGTCTTTGCCCACGTGCTCTCGCCTGCGATCGCTGCCGCGTACACTCGTGCAAAGACGCGCCAGCGCTCTTTCTGTGATTCGCTGGTGCGATTGATAGTTAAAACATCGCCGGAATTGTAGAAAATATCCGAGAAAAGGAAGCAGGAAGAAATATTATTCTTTCTTCTTTTGTAATGTAGCGCCAAAGCGAATTTGCAATCACTACTATATATTAGGAGAAGAGCCCACGCTAGTGAGCTCACTGGTGCGCACGCGTCACGGAATTTATGTGCATTCGCTTCAGTGAATTTGAGAGCTCTTCTTCTCACTCTAGAGCAATCGAGTGCTGTGTGAATGAAAACCATTTTTTTTCACTCGTTTACACCACCTGTATGCAAACACGGTGGTGAATATAAACAAGAGCGAAGAGCTCTCGTTGAGGTAGGAAGAGTGTGCGGAAAATTTAAATCTCTCTTTACTACACCGAGGATGTAGACATCACTGACTACGTGGAACAGAATTGTTTAATGGACATGCTGAAAATATTGCAAATAAAATATTAACGAGCTGAAGGATTGAATGGGGAATAGATTCTTTCAGTCCTCTCAAATCAACTGGTCCAGATGAAATTTTTCCAGCACTTATTCAAAAGTGCAAATCTGTATTAATTCCTCTTTTGATTGAATTATTTGAGTCTTAAGTCTTAAGCAAAAAATCACCAAAATCATATAAACAAATTATAAAAAAACTAATAGATGAATACATAAAATCAGATTTTTTTTTAAACCGTTATGTTAAACACAATTTGCCTTTCAATTAGGAAAATCAACAATGACTGCTTTTTACATTCTGGTAACTAAAATAGAAAAATCATTTGCTTCTAACGAGATTTTCTCAGCATTCTTCACATCCATAATAAACGCAATGAGAAATCTGTTGAAGCTGTTGAAGGCTGTCCTCAAGGGGGTGTTCTATCTCCGCTTCTGTGGTCCCTGATTGCTGATGATCTTTTTCTCGAAATTTTATAACATGGTTTCTGACCGGATGCAGAAAGCATTCATTCTCACACTATCGGGGTGTAAACGTGAGGGATTGAATATAAATCCTACAAAAACAACCATTGTACTTTTTACTAAAAGATGTATAATTTCAATAGCTTTCCTTAAATTAGGTGATGTAAAGCTTTAAATGTCCACGGACGTTAAGAGTTTGGGGGTAATTTTAGAAAACAAACTTTCCTGGAACCAACACATTGAACAACAAATAGGGAAAGCGATATGGAGAGCGATCTGAATTTGTAAAAGAACTTTTTGGGAAACAATGGGGTCTGAGGTCAAATATGTCTCATTAGATCTACACTCCGTGTCATAACTATAGAACCACTGAGTTTTTTTTTCGAGATATCTTGGATTAACTAGTGATTTTTTGATATAAGCTACACAGAATAATAGATACTTGTTGTCTATTTTTACTGTAGAATTTTCGACTCTAAAAGATTCATAAAAAATATATGTTCCATAACTATAGAACCAGTTCAAAATTTATTTCTCTTTTAAAGATTTCAACAATGTTTACCTGAAAAGCGAAATTTTAATGATGGGTAGGTCCTCCTTTGTTCTCAATCAGTTCAAACAACCTATTCGGCATACTTTGAATTAAGTTACGACTTGTATTCCTTGCCATGCAGATAAGATGGCTTGTTTCAGGTCATGAACGTTTGCGTACTGCTTGTTATCTGCATATACTTCACGTACGATCAATCCCCACATATTCTCGATCGGTTTTTGGTCGAGAGAACAAGCTGGCCATTCCATAGTTTGAACTCCATGTTTGTTGAACCACGTCATACTCGCTCTACTTGTTTGAACTGAAGCATTATCTTGCTGGAATGTATAGCCAGCTCGACGGTGTTGCTGCAAGAATGGTAGCAAATGACTTTGGAGTATCTCAATGTACTCCCGACTGTTCATTCTGGTGGATGGAAGAGGAATCTGCACCGATCCAGTTGGACAAAATGCTCCCCAAATCAAAGTAACGAGTCCAAAAGTAACGCTGCTCCTTTCTTAAATCCCTGCAGTATAAAAAATTCCATCTGAGCCATCCAGATTGAATTTTTTTTTCGTCGGAAAAAATTACCTAGTGGGACAAAGGAACTTAATTAATGTTATAATAGTGAATAATAAAGGTTACATACCTTACTCCAATCTCTACGCCATTAGCATGTGCGAATTCGAGTTGGGCATGTTTATGACGAGGTAAGAGTCGTGGAGCTTGCTTCAGTCTTTGCCGCTGAATATAATAAGAGCTTTTCAATGTTTGATAGATTGTAGAACATGAGACGTCAAGTGATAACTCAGCCTTAATTTGTTTCAAACTTTGGAGTGAGTTACTTGCAGTTCGAACAATTCTTCGTTGCGTTCTTTCCGACATCTTTTTTATGGGCCCACCTGTCTTGTTATTCCCATATCGTTCTGGATTTCTCAGAAAAATGATTATGACGTGATGCGATCTTCCCAAACGTCTATCATTTTCGAGAATACGAACATAACATTCGCGAAATGCCAAAATTTTACCTCTTTCTTTTTGCGTCAAATACGTTCCACGCGGCGTTATGCCGGAGCATTCACAAACACGTCACAACACGATAAAATATGAAAAAAAAACTGAAGCGCAGTTCATGCAGATAGTTTTGTATGTATTGGTTCTATAGTTATGAAGCAGCAAAAGTGAGTGATTTCATTATTATCCACTCACACCGTATACGAATGGATTCAGAAGTGTTGTGGTGTGAGTCAACCTCCTCACACACTTTCTGCATGTGAATATATGAAACGGTAGAATTCATTCTTCATTGAAACATATGGACTTTTTAACGTGATCTATTGTTATGAAACGTAGTGTTTTCGACTATAATTTTTTTTTTGTAAGGTTTCCTGACGGGACTCTGAATAGAGTAGAAACCTCTACGCCAGGCCTTTGATGATATCGTTGCGTAGATTTTTTCGAATCATTTTGCCAGCCGTACACGAAACATGTCGTCCAAGAAGACGCTGTTGCAAATTACTCGGAAGGAGCCACGTTTGAGAATTTTGTTATGTTATGTTGTTCTTTGTTATTTTTTTTCCATAGTCTATTTATGATTTTGTTAGTCAGTATCACGTTTTCAGTTTCGGAGTTCCTTTTGTCTTTTGTAGTCTAGTCTGTTGGAAGTTTTGCGAAGCAGTTTTCTCGTACTAAAAATGAGAAGTTATTGTTCCTTGTGTGTTAGACTGACATACCTTAACTCCCTTTGAAGCATTTCACCAGCCGTGTAAGGATCATGTCGTCCATAGAGACGCTGTTGACACTGCCTCAAAATGTGTTACAGTTCCCAGGTTTGCTTCTCCTTTCTTTGCATTATGTTCATGTCCATTGTTTTGTGTCATTTGGTCATTATTTCGTCTTACCTCTTCTGATTCATTTATTTTTATTCACCTTATTTGTTTTCATGTGTTCTACGTTATTGAATTTTGTTTTTACTATCCTTTCATTGTGTCTGTTATATTTGTTTGAAACCATTTTCCTAGTCTTGACGGTCCTGGCCGATCTCTTTATATTATTCCGCCATGGTCTTTTAATGTCATATAAGTTGAGCCATCGCATAAGATAGTGAGTGGTGAGTCTCAATTATTTGTATAATTTTGCAAATTAGAATAGTTAATTATGAAGTTCTTACCTTGATGATGTGCAAGCTTGTTGTTAGTTTTTACTCACTTATAACCTATGTTATTTCTCACGAGTTTCCATTCCTTTGCGATCGTATATTATATCTGCTAGTACCGATATTCAGAATACTCAGAATGACCAGTCTATGTCTATGTTGACCACTTGATCACTGTTCGTTCTGAATACCACAGTATTTCAGCACGTTTTTGAATAAATTTGCTGTTCTATATACTGTCAATTAAAACCGATCACATGAGGTGAGCTCTATACGGACATTTAATGTTTCCAGAATAGTCATCACGTGAAGTTGACTGCAGGTTTCTTGGAGCTGACATACAATACAGAGAAGATATAGAGAAGAATTTTTCTTTATCCTCAAGGCCACTTGTCTCCCTACGTGGACTCTCCGCGTCCTATTCTTTTTATAAAACCCCAGCCTTTAACTCCTTGTCAGCATCTGTCCTAAGTTACATTTTTCAATGACCTTTGTTCGGTTTAGAAGGTCTGATCCCTAGCTTAATATTATGTTGTTAGAGCCAGTGCCTTGATCACGGCTGTCGTATAGAGCGTACATTTAAATTATAATATATATTTGCATTATCTGCACCTGCCACATCAGGACATATTACTAGTTGCTCACAATCATGATCAAAACACCCACCCTTTTCGATAATTATGGGAACAATAACATTATTAAGAATACCAAGTGTGTAGGTATATTTGCTGTTTGTTCAATGACAATTAGAGAGTAAACAGCAATGAAAGAGTTGTCAAGCAAATAAAAAGTGCCCTTTCTGTCGATTCCCTAAATTATTTGAAGGAATTTATAGATTGTTTCCAGCATCGTATAAGAGTGAACTGCGGCTAAACCCGCCAGTAAGACACCTCTTTCAGTGCCTTCAAATAAACGTACTACGACGTGGCAATTTAAAGAAAGTAGAGTGTGATACTATCACTGCTGATCATATTCTTAGTCTCCCATGCTGGCCTTTTGCATGGGATTAGCCCTCTCACCTACGACAAGGTGACAAACATGATCTTCGAGAGGGGTAGTGTATTCGACTATAGTTAAACCTTAAATCACCTACGGATCACTTATCTAGTGGCCGAAAACCAAACAAAGAACGGCACAAAACAAATTGAATAAGTTGCAAAGCCTTGCCACCAGTTCTACTTGTAACTGGAGCAATGCAAAGCGCTCGATCTATAGCTCTAGATCTTTAATTAATCTCTTTCCTCTTAATCAATTAAGTGAATTCGATGCATTGAAAAATGCTCTGAGGCTCCAAGGGTCCATGAATTCCTTCGATGGGGATCTTATTGGTCACAGATCGTATCGCAGAAGAGTTTCAATTAAGTCCACTAATAATGATGAATGAGAACTGTATGCAGAAAATAAACTATTTTAACCACAATTTCCAAAGAATTAACTTTTTGGTATCTATGAGAAAATGGCTCACGGCATTTCAGGCTGAAATATATGCTATCCTAGAATGTGTAGTAATCTGTATTAGAAGGAATTACAAAAATGCAAATACATCCATTTTTTCAGATAGTCAAGCAGCGCTAAATGCTTAAAAATCAAAATTTTACTCGTCAAAACTGGTTTGGGAATGCTCAAAATTGTTATAAAAACTGTTGCAACACTGTTAACTAATACTGAGTTCCTGGGCATCACGGAATCGGTGGTAAAGCTGATCAAATTTCACTGGTTCAGCGAGATAAGAATGCCATGTACAGACATTTCAACTTAAAATACAGATCAACTGCAGAGGTATTTGATTTACCAAACCATTAGGATTACCAAATCAATCCACGGAAATCCTAAATCGAAACAATAAAACCATCACCAACACGAGAAATTTGATGACACTGTTTATCTTCTTTCCTCATCTTCAATTGCGTAGAAAAGAAAGCATATTTCCGCACGGCACACTGCCGAGGCACTTCAAAACGTCACAGCATACGAGGGTAATGACGAGAAAATGGAAAATTGAAACGATAAATAATAATGAGTGCGTATCGCATATACGCTTATCCACCCACCACCTAATTGGAAAAATTCCACCCGAGCAGAACTAATGCCAGTCTTTCCCTTTGTCACCGCTCCGACGGCGGCGAAAATCATTGTATTCAACAGCGTTGTTATTGTTTCATGCTTGCCTCCATAATGTCAAATTGCCAGAAAAAAAAGCCATCATCCACTCGAGACTTCATTTTCAAAATTAATGAAGGGTCTCGCGTTTTATCCTCCGGTTTCGTTCTGAGCATCATCAGAACTAACGGAGTGCTCCTGCCACAAGGTTTCATTTCTTGTGCTCGGCTGGCGCATTCAAATCACGTAGAAGAACACAAGCGTGGCAATTGAAGTCTGGTCGGGGCTCCATCACTTTCCGGAGTTTTCAATCGACCAACCACTCGCCACACCCATCATCACACCATTTAGACCACTGTTTTCTCTTTTTTTTCTTTGAGTCCTCTACGATGATGCGCCACCCGGTTCTACCGAGGACGAGCACCGTCGGAAGCTTTAACCCAATTAGTGAAGCATTGCATTCAGACCTTTCGAGTAATGCATCGTTCTGCACTGACTGGCAGGTTCCGAGAAGATAAAAAGCTTTGTTTGTTGAGACTGAACTTAAGGCGAGCGTATGGAAAATTTATATGCACATGGAAAATTTCAACGACAAAAAATAAGGTATTGTTTGATTGCTCAAACAATTTTCACGAAATTTATAGAACACCCCATTCGACATTTCATTCACTCAAACATTTTCCTAAAACGCCACATCGCAATGAAAAATCTCATCCCACATGGCGCAACCGGAGCCTGAACCGGAAACAAGACGGAGACAAACATTTGCCCAGCGAAAAAAAAAAGAAAAGAACAAATTTCTCTCAACCTCTACACCAACTAGCTGAAGGAGTGGAGCGCGTAATAAATAACATTAGCATACATATTCACCGCTCGCTGCCTGACAGAGGCTGTGATGAGCCAGCGGAACGAATGTCGTTTATTTCCAGTCAGCAGTGGTAGTGTTTATTTTCATTTTCCTCTCGCCTTTCTCGAGCAGGAGGATGGGAAAGGTGGTTTCAAATTGTCAATTGAAGTAAAACTCAGTGGTCCAAAGTGGGAGCCAAGTTTTCCAGAGCGTGAAAGCCCTCCGGGGCGGTTGGAAAAATTGCACATCCAAATCAGCCGGCGTCTCTAGCAGGGCTCCTTGGTTTTTTTTTTCGGTCAAAGTAAACCACCGCCAATCGGGGTGAGCTTTTCTTACCGGAGCGGTGCATTTTCAATCTCACCCGAGGGGATGCGGTAGTAAAACAAAGAAACTTGCAAATGTGTGTTTTGAATGCAAACAGAATCGCTCCGGGATGGGTGGTGGTTGTTGTTGTTTATCTTTTTCCACTACTCAGTAAAACAATCGAAATTACGGATTAATGTTTATTTTTGCTTCCGAAACAACAGCATTTCCGCTGAAATGAGAATGCTGATCGGTGAGTGCTGAATAATTCAGGCGCAAATTTATACAGCATTGGTTTGAGTAATGTCGGCGACCAATGACGGAGTGAGGAGGCTTTCGAAGAAACATGTCAGTTTGGCAATATTTGGAGTATTTAGAAGGAATCCAAAATCTGATGATAGTTAACCTAAACAAAAAAAATTGAAGACATATCAGACGTTGCGAATCAAAACAAACCCAAAAAAGGAGAGAGTTCGTCTCCCATGTGTGCATCAAAACAGAGTGCATACAAACTACCAATAGAAACTATCACAAAGCTATCAGTAGTACATGAGCGCGAACCAACACGCTACTTTTTGCCTGTTGCGGTGGCGGATTTGTCCGTGCCTCGACCTACCCCACAGTGGGATGTTAGGCAAAGGTAACGTCCATGGTTCGCCTACAACTTTAACCATGCTCTTTCGCTGAATTTTCAATACTTCTATTCTATTTCCAATCTACCGTACACTGACGGAACTTTCAACAATTTCTCTTCATATCTTTCATTCTAGCAAACATTACTGTCCTCTCTTGGTGCCTCGTGGTGATGATCGAACATCTCCTTCTACATCATAATCGTTACTCCACGCACGGAGAATACATAACATAACAATTAGAGTAGGAATTTATAGTTTCACATTTATAGTTTCAGTTTACTTAATTTTTCAAAGACTGTTCCGAAAAATATACACTTTTCTTCTCAAATAAAAAATACCATAAAGGGCGATACGGTCAAAATTTGGTCAATATCAACTTGACGTATTTCTTTCAATTTTGCATTTAAAAAACCTGAACACCCCTCATTTTGAAGGTGTGTGTGTGTGTAGAATGTTGCTCCTATTTTGATTTTGGAATTCACTCTTCAGTTGTCAAAATGCCGTCCAAGCAAGAAGAGCAGCGTATCAAAATTTTGCTCGCGCATCGCGAAAATCCGAGCTACTCGCACGCAAAGTTGGCAAAATCGCTAAAAGTTGCCAAATCAACCGTTACAAAGGTAATTAAAGTGTTTGGGGAACGTTTTTCGACAGCCAGGAAGTCTGGATCGGGGGGAAATCAAAAACCGGAAGCCGCTGAGACGACAAAGAGAGTTGCCGGTAGTTTCAAGCGAAACCCTAACCTATCTCTCCGAGATGCCGCAAATAAGCTGGGTGTATCGTCTACAACCGTGCATCGAGCCAAAAAACGAGCCGGACTATCGACTTACAAGAAGGTAGTGACTCCAAATCGCGATGATAAACAAAATACGACGGCCAAAGCGCGATCCCGGAGGCTGTACACGACGATGCTGACGAAGTTTGACTGCGTGGTAATGGACGACGAAACCTACGTCAAAGCCGACTACAAGCAGCTTCCGGGACAGGAGTTTTATACGGCAAAAGGAAGGGGAAAGGTAGCAGACATTTTCAAGCACACGAAACTGTCAAAGTTCGCAAAGAAATATCTGGTTTGGCAAGCCATCTGTACCTGTGGCTTGAAAAGCAGCATTTTCATAGCTTCCGGGACTGTCAACCAAGAAATTTACGCGAAAGAGTGTTTGAATAAACGTCTGCTGCCTTTCCTGAAGAAACACGGTTGTTCCGTACTGTTTTGGCCGGATTTGGCATCTTGCCATTACGGTAAAAAGGCCATGGAGTGGTACGCCGCCAACAACGTGCAGGTGGTTCCCAAGGACAAGAACCCTCCCAACACGCCAGAGCTCCGCCCAATTGAGAAATACTGGGCTATTGTCAAGCGGAACCTAAAGAAGACCAAAAAAACTGCTAAGGACGAGCAGCAGTTCAAGGCAAACTGGCTTTCTGCGGCGAAGGAGGTGGACAAGGTGGCTGTACAAAATCTGATGGCAGGGGTCAAGCGTTAGGCCGGCAATTCGTATTTGGAAAAGCGGAAGCCTAACTGAATATTTTTCCTGAATTTTATACTAATTGAACTTGGAAAAGAAATTTAATTTGATTTTTTAAATAAACGATTTCACCGACTTACACGCGTTTTCCCTTAACCAAATTTTGACCGTATCACCCTTTACTGTGATTTTTGATTATTTTATTCTCAAACATAGTTAATAGCAATGTTCAGGGTGGCCACACAATCTTAATATAAAAATTCCCGCATTTTTCCCGAATTTTTCCCGCATTTTTGCCTTATTTTCTCGACTGTTCAGATGAGTTTACATAAATTACTCGTAGCTAAATCTCGGAGCTCCCAAACTTTTTCCAGTTTGATTTACCACCAGACACTTTCCATTTATTTAAAATACGCCTTTTAGTGCGACAGGATGAGCCAATTTTCAACAAATATTGTCAAATTTGGTTCTAGCCAAAATTTGTCCAACCCATTTTCTTTTCTCTGGAATCCGGCAAACAACGTCAGACGGCATTGCGCACAGCTGCCCAAATTCTTCTTTTACCATGTGTTAACACCTTTACAAACGCAATTCGCCAAACTTCAAACACATTCGCCACCACATGAAAGATAAGTTCATTTCTGGCCTCACCTGTTACAGCCGTGTAGCCTGATCTTCTAAGGGCATCTTCAACGGTGGTTCTAATCGTGGTTTGGATTTATTTGTTTAGACCAAACGCAAAAACATCGCTGCATCGCTGGTGTTTGTAAATTTTGTTTTATACCTGATCTATTTTGCATCATTTCAGAACTTATATAAGCTTCTAAGTTTCTTACTGAACGCACTCTTAAACATTTAATTTAATGAACTTCGGAATATCTATGAAGATTGGGTGGAAATATCTATAATGAACATACCAAAAGTTGATTAAACTTCTCGGCAGTTGAATAAAATAATTGGAAGTTTCCAGAAAACCATGTAGTTTGCTCGCTGTCTTTCGAGAAGATAAATGGTGGAACTTTAGAGAAGTTCATTGAATTGCCGAAAAATCATTAACGTTTCTGAAAACTTGGTTGAACTTCCAACAAGTTTGCTGATCATCCATGTAATAGGAACAACTTTCTGGAAATGAAGGGAACTTAGAAAATCAGATTTCGCTTCCCAGAAGTTGTTTTAACATCCAACAGGTACATATTCTGTGATGAAAAGCAGAATATCATACATATTTAAATAACTTATGAGAAATTGAAAAAAAAATCTTGGAAGCCGTTGAATTTCTGTGGAATAGCTAGCATTGAGATGTTGTTAAACCGTACAAGAACTTTTTATGATCTCCAAGATTGAGAATAGGTGGAAATTCTATGAAATTGATTAAAAAGTTGATTTTTTTATTCTCGTTTTGGTTGGGATCGAAAAAGTATCGAGTAGTAAGAAGTTTAAGTTCTTCTTAAAACTTAAATACCCTGCACTTTTGGGATGTTTTCGGAACGATTGGAAAGTATCTCGATCACCTGGAAAGATCCCTGAAGTTCTAGGAAGCTCCCAAAACTTATGGAAAAATCCTTTGAATGTTTCCTAAACTTTTCGAATGCTCAAAAAATCTAGTTTCCTGTTTGTCTGGAACGTTTTCTGAAATTCTTGGAAGATCGCAGGAATTGCTGAATTGCTGAATCCCTTGAGCATCCGGGAGTTCTTTCGAGCTTCTGGAAAGTTCCCTGAACTTCTGAGAAATTTTCTGAATTTGTGGGACGTTCTCTGAACGTCTGAGATGATTGCTGACCTTTTGGAAAGTTTCCTGATCTTTGGGGGAGTTCCATGATCTTTGTGAGCATTTTCTGAAGTTCTGAGAAGTTTTTCAAATTCATGAGAAACCCTGAATTTCAAGGATGTTTCTTGGAAAGCTTCATGAATATCTTGAATGTTCTCTATTGGAAGTTCTCTTTTTTTTTGGAAAGTTCCTTAATTTTTTTGGAAATTCCCTGAACATCTTGAGTAGTTCTATGAACTTCTGAAAAATACCCAAAATAATCCGATAAGTTTTCTAAACTTCTGGAAGCCCCCTGAATTTCTGGATAGTTACCTGAACTTCTGTGAAGAACCTTTTATTTGTGGAAACTTCCCTGAACTCGTGGTAAGCTCCTTGAATTTGTGGACAATTCCCTGAATTTCTAGGAAAGTTGTCTGAACTTCTAGCAAGAACCATTTGTTTCTGGAAAGTTCCACGATTTCATGGTATGTTCCTTTGACATCAGGGAGAATAGCTAAACCTCGGAAAAGTCTAAGTCAAATCTAAAAAGTGTACCGAGCTTCTGATATGTTCCCTGAGTTTCTAAGTGCACTGAATTAACAAGATTTTTTTCGAACTTTTGGGAGATAATTTTTGTCCATCAGTTTCTTAACCTTTTCCGATATTGGGGGCGTGAATAATGCGGGCCGTAAGTCTTAAGGACGGATTTGCAAAAACTCCTCAGGGTCGTCAACCCCCAAGTTTTCATCGAGAGAACTAGCTGAGGACATACGCCAACTTCCGTTAGGCTGCAATGCACCTATGTAACACTAAGGCCAACATATCCAGCTGCATCGCAACAGCTGGAAAAGTCATCAGTTGACTCTAGTTGTTGCATAATGTCTAGGATCATATCCCTTGGCGCTATAAATCACTATCAGCACTATCCAATATCGTTTAAATGAGATGCGTGCATTCACACACTCACCACCACTGAAACCAATCCATGGGAAAAAATTTGCGAAAAATCCGCGGTCTCTGAAAAAACAAAACTTCTGATCTTTGGATCTCAAGTTCCTACCTCATGCTTCCACGGGTCAAGAGATGACAAAGACCGCCAGCTAAGGGTTGCGTACTTAGCTGGTAGTGCAGCCTGGACACTGTTGTCCTTCTGACTTCAGCTAGATTGAGGAGGTGCGTGACGAGCGTTTTTTCACCAAAGAGGTGCGGCTCAAACAGCGCACAGTGGGAAAAAAAGTGCCCGAAACGCGAAAGAATTCTATATCTCTGCTCGGAGTGGAACGATTTCTGTAAATGGTACCTTTACTTGAAGGAAAATTTCTAAGGAATCGAATGGACGTAGTCTCATTGGCCGCACGGAACTGCTTCGGGAACAAATGAGCTTATTTTACCCTTGTTCCCCTATTATTTGCTTGTTGTTCAGACATTTCTTTGTTCGGTGTGACTCAAGATCAACAAAATGATGTTAGTCCTATGTAAAATTTTCAAGAGAATCGATTGAAGAAGGTTTCATTTAACGCATGGCTCTGTGAATGAAGAAATTGCTGATTTTACCCTGATTCCCCTTATATTGCTGTGTTTTTCAGAAATTTCTTTGCTCGATGTGGTTAAAGAACAACCAAATATGGCTAGTCCCATGTGAAATTTTCTGGAAAATCGACTAGACTTATTTTTGTTTACCGCGCGGCTCTGTGAATGAAGATATGGCTGGTTTCACCCTGATCCCCCTAATATTTTCATGTTTTTCACAATTTTCTTTGCTCGGTGTGACTCAAGATCAATAAAATAAGGCTAGTCCTTTGAATAGTTGCTGAGAAATTGGTTGTTATTTGTTTCGTTTACCGCACAGCTCTGTAAACGAAGATATGGTTGATTTTACCCCGATTCCTCTAATATTGTTAGGTATTTTAGAAATTGCATTGTTCGGTTTGTCTCAAGATCAACAAAATATGGCTAGTATTATGTAAATGTGCCTGAAAAATCGATTGAAGTCTGTTTCATTAGCCGCACGGCCCGTGAATGAAGATATGGCTGATTTTACCCTAATTTCCCTAGTATTTTTGTGTGATTCGGAAATTTATTTGTTCGGTATATTTCTACAGCAACAAAATAAGGCTAGTCCTATATAAAAATTTCTGGTCAATCTATTGGAGTTAGTTTCATTTATGGCACGGCTCTGCGAATGAAGATATGGCTAATTTTACCCTGATTCCCCTAACATTTTAGTTTTTTTCTGAAATTTTTTGATCGGTGTTTTTCTTAAGCAACAAAATAAGATTAGTCCCATGAAAATTTCCTGGAAAATTGATTGGAGTTAGTCTCAACAGCCTGTGAATGAAGATATGGCACATTTCACCCTGATTCCCCTAATATTATTTTGTAATTCAGAAATTTCTTTGGTCGGTGTGGCTCAAGATCAACAAAGTAAGGCTAGTCCTATGTAAAATTTTCTGGAAAATCGATTGGAGTTAATTTTGTTCACCGCACAGCTCTGTGAACGAAGATATGGCTAATTTTACCCTGATTCCCCTTATATTGTTATGTAATTCAGAAATTGCTTTGCTCTGTGTGACTCAAGATCAACAAAACTCTGCTAGTTCTATGTGAAATTTTCTGGACCATCGGTTGTTTACCGTTTACCGCACGGCTCTTAGAACGAAGCTATGGCACACTTTACCCTGATTCCCCCAATATTTTCGAAATAAAGAAAAAAATCATTATTAGTAAACATGGCACCGCTCGAACTTCATCTAATGAATTCGTGAAAATGCTGTCTACTGCCTACTTTATACTTTCAAGATGCTTAAAGCTAACGGCAAGAATGAATGCAATGAACTTAGGGGAATATTAGGGGAATCGAGGTAAAATTGACCATATCTTCGTTCACAGAGCTGTGCGGTGAACGAAATTGATTTCAATTGATTTTCCAGCAAATTTTACTGAGGACTAGCCTTAATTTGTTAATCTTGAGTAACTCCGACCAAAGAAATTTATGATAAACACAAAACTATTAGGGGAATTAGGGTATAATCAGCCATATCTACGTTCAAAGAGCCGTGCGGAGAATGACACCAATTTCAATCGATTCCCCAAAAAATTTCACAAAGATCTAGCATTTTTTGTTGATCTTAAGTCACACCGAGCAAAAAAAATTGTGAAAAATATGAAAATATTAGGGGAATCGGCGTAAAATCAGCCATATCTTCATTCAGAGAGCCATGCGGTGAACCAAAATAACTCTAGTCGATTTTGCAGGAAAATTTACATGGGACTAGCCATATTTTGTTGTTCTTTAATCACATCGAGTAAAGAAATTTCTGAAAAACACAACAATATAAGGGGAATCAGGGTGAAATCAGCCATTTCTACATTCACAGAGCCGTGCCGTTAATGGAACCAACTCCAATCGATTTTTCAGGCAATTTTACATAGGACTAGTCTTATTTTGTTGTTCTTGAGTCACACGGAACAAAGCAATCTCTGAATAATACAACAATATTAGGGAAATCAGGGTAAAATCAACCATATCTTCGTTCAAAGAGCTATGCGGTAAACGAAAGCAATTTCAATCGATTCCTAAGCAAATTTTACAAAGGACTAGCCTTAATTTGTTGATCTTGAGTAACTCCGGCCAAAGAAATTTATGATAAACACAACAATATTAAGGGAATCGGGGTAAAATCAGCCATTTCTTCATTCACAGAGCCGTGCGGCAAACAAAACCTTCTTCTATCAATTTTCCTGGAAATGTCACATAGAATAACTATCATTTTGTTGATCTTGAGTCACACCGAGCAAAGAAATATCTCAACAACAAGGAAATAATAGAGGAACAAGGGTATAATGAGCTCATTTGCTCCCCAAGCAGTTCCGTGCGGCCAATGAGACTACGTTCATTCGATTGCTTAGAAATTTTCCTTCAAGTAAAGGTACCATTTACAGAAATCGTTCCACTCCGAGCAGAGATATCGAATTCTTTCGCGTTTCGGGCACTTTTTTTCCCACTGTGCAGCGTCTGTCCTGGCATCCAGCGGCTGTGTGAGAAACGCTGTTTCGCGTCAAATATACATTAGGTGGCAGTCGCATCAAGACAATGTAAGCAGCGTGACCCCGGTAAGGTAGCATGCTGAAATCTTATCCTACCACGAAAAATGTAAGTATTCCTTATACGGTACATAACTTTGGATCATCCATGGAATTCCCAAGTATTGTATGAAAATTTTAATTTTTTTTCCTTCATGGCAATGATAATGCAAATCCATCTACAATCTTTCTAGAATCGCATCATTTTCCAAGATGCCTTCAAGAATTGGGTGCGTTAGTGTGAGATTAGATTATGTAGATTATGTTTTCTTTCTGTCTTTATTTAAATTTGCTTAATTTTTCTTAGGGTAGGCGAGTTCTCTAACTTTTCCCTTAACACTACTCATAAGCTTCTGCACAGTGCTTTCTCCTACCATTTTCACCACTTTGGCCAATCTTTCTTAAATTTTTCAACACTATCCGCTGGTTTCATGTTTTTTCTCAATTTCATCTTCGTCATAGCCCAGAATGTTTCGATAGGACGAATCTCTGGGCAGTTTAGTGGATTCATCTCCTTTGGTACAAATACAACATTGTTCCTTGTTGGCTTCACTGATCAAGGAACACCCTTTCCTTTCGGCGAGGTATAAAACTGTGGTCCCGGCAGAGTTTCGTATTGGAGTTTTATGTTGGCTTCATCGTCCATGATAACACAGCCCGATTTTTTGGTCAGCAGTTTTTCGTACAGTTTAGAGCCCTCGGTTTCACCGATTTAGCCTGCATGGTGCTTCGTTTTGGCTGCTTCTGTTTCCGACGAGTCTGCAGGCCTATTCTCTATAACATTAGTCACCGAAGTACTTAGTTTATTCTCCACATCTTGGATGTCACTTGAAATAGTCTCTTACCTTTTCTGTCTTTTGTAGGGTCAGAGGAACCGAGTTTTCTACCCCGTCTCGCGGTATCTACGAAAGTGCACTGTTGTTGATACTTCCGTAATGCGGTTTGAACTGTTTCGACGCTCACACCTTCTTCCTTAGCCAGTATTCTGGTCGACAGACCACTCAAGCAAAACAATGCATTAGGTCCTAAGTATATTGAGAGACTCTCTTTGTCGACTTTCTCTTTGGTTAATAGCTTGTCAATTAAACGATTTGCTGACGATTTCGACGTATTGGATCCGTAATCACACTTATTACTAGCCTACTGTAAGTTCAAAATAGTTGAACATGTTCTTACATAGCCGTAGGAACGCAAAGAGAAAGTCGACAAAGAGAGTCTCTCAATGTACTTAGGACCTAATGCATTGTTTTGCTTGCACTGCCGGTGCAGCGTTTGTGCACACTTCGTTTTCTTTGATCGGGAGAAATACCACGCATTTTCAAACTTCCGTGCGAAAAATTGAAAAAAAAAATTACAACATCAGTTTCTCTTGGATATGAACAGCAAGACGCAGCCAACAGTTGGTTGAATACTGCACGCATTTTGAATTGACGGTTAATCATTCGTGTATTTATAATTATCGGAACAGTCTATAGTCGCTATAGTTTCACTGGTCATGCTTTGCATTCATTTAATAAGGACTGTATCGAAAATAAGTTATCCGCATGATTTTATTTCCAATCATATAAAAGAATGATGCTTTATTCAAACAAATGGATGATTTTAAAAGGATGCTTCAATTGTGAAGACCGGGTGAAATTAATATTATCCTTTTGCGAATTTTTTATCCAACGATTTTCATCCGTTCCGGAAAAGTGTTTCATCACATTTTTTGTACGCCTTAGCCAAATTCATTTTTAAAGTCCTGCATATTCTCAGCTGCTTTAACCATTATTTTTAAATACCCTCTTCACAATCGCCAAACAGCGTTCGATTGGCCGAAGCTGATGGCAATTTAGCGAATTGATGTCTTTCTCAACGAAATCTTTACCCTTTTTCCTGAACCGATTGAGAATTGTTTTGGCGTAAAACGCTGACAACAACTTCTTCTGCAGTCACTCATATCGATAGATTTCCATATTAAGTGCTCCGGTGGTGTAAAAACTGGTGAATTTCGCACCGCAGGAACATGCTTTCCATACCAGCACTTTTCGACCAAACTTCTTCACTTGAATCGCTTACAACTCGCCTACAACGGCAGTGTAATATTGTGGAACTGGAACCCACTGGAAGGGTTTTTGAGTCCTCTTTGAGATAGGTCTCAGCATCCATCAACATACATGTAACCGGTCACTACACTCCCGTTTCATTTTACTCAATTTTTTAGTACAATTGAATACTATCTCTTTTTCTCATACGGAAATGTTACTAAATCTACGTTAAAAAGTGGATCAACTCAATTTTTAAGTAGATCCAATTTTTTTATGAAAATTGAGTAACATTTCCGTGAGAGAAAAAGAGATAGTACACAATTGTACTAAAAAATTGAGTAAAATGAAACGGGAGTGCACAAATCTCGTGAATACATTTTCTTGCTGGGTGTTGCTTCTGTTCTGTACTTTGTTTGCGATTTTTTGCTTCTTGTAGGTCCTCAGGTTGTTGCGCTTCGTCAATTACCGCACACTCTTTCCACGTCGCCATGTGTCGAAAGCCTTATTTTTCACGTTGTTTAATCTGCGTTAACAAGTAGATATGACAGTTGAACACAAGCAAACAAGTAAATAAACGAAAGATAACAGTCAAAGCCGTCACAAATACACGCGTAAAACGCAAATGTACGTGAATAGCTTATTTTCGATACATTCCTGTAGTTAAAATATTTCAATGAAAATGTTTGAATATGCGGTTTACTGTTCTGTAAATGACATAGGCGGGACTGGTTATAATCAGTTTTTTCAGCACCTGGGACCTTTGATGAAGCTGTGAGGAATCTAAATTAGAACTGTCAATATTTAGACGTTAATCCTTCTTCTGACTTGTCAATGCAAGTAACATTTACTTAAATTTGAGTGACTCCACTTTTGACGAAAGTGAGTCAAAAACAACTCAAAACTGAGTTGAAACGGCTGGCCGTGTGGTTAACAAATAAGAGAGGAAACATGGGCTCTCAGAAGCAACAGTGATGCCATAGCTGCCGCTCAGAATATGATAGTATCAGATGATGGACAATAGAATCATAAGCATAGATCAACCAACAATGACCGGAAGAAACATAAAACAAATAGTGATTTCAAATCATCAATATATGAAATTAATTTAACTCAATGTTCAGCATCACATTTTGACAACAAGCCTAGATGTGAGAAGAAGCTGATTAAGACATTCCCTCCGGTTCATACGAACAAATGCAAAAGACACAAAGGCAAAATTTAAGCAAACTTCTTCAACAGGTAGGAAACTGACGGTTTTCTAGATGATGTATTTTAAATCTCATAAATTGGTAATCAATCATTAGTCCGATAGATAGAGCTAATTTTCGTTACATTAAAAGTGAAATAATTTGGAAAATATAGGAGTTTTAAACCTTTTTTCTAACAACTGATTAAAACAGTCACCCCTGATTAAGCCGTTCCCTACCCTGTTAAGCCAAAAAAAATCGTTTAGACTTAAAATTATAAAAAATGTAAAGATTCAATTCAAATTTCTTGCAGGAAAGAATGGGACCCGTCGGTAGCAGAAAGATCTAAAACAAAGCACCAAACTGGCGATATTTGTAAAATGGAGGGCTCGGCAAGAGTGCAACAAACTGACTACAAAAAAATCAGTAATCAGGGTTGATTAAAACAACATAAATCTCTATTATAAAACTGTATTGAACCTAACAAACCAAGAACTCGTTGGTCTGATCTAACTTTCTGCTAAAGTTGCACTAGAGTGGTACAGAAAGAACAATGTCGAATTGGTGAAGCCACCCCCCCCCCCCCCTCTCTCGCTCTCTCTCTATCTCTTTCTGTCAAACTCTGTCTGTCTATCTCTTTCTGTCTATCTCTCTCTCTCTGTCTATCTCTTTCTGTCTATTTTTTTTCTGTCTATCACTTTCTCTCTCTCTCTTTCGGTCCATCTTTTTCATTCTCTCTTTCTCTCTATCTCTTTCTTTCTCCCTTTTTCTCTCTATCTCTATCTCTCTTACCCCTATTCTTACCCTTACTATTACTATTACTCTTACTCTTACTCTTACTCTAACTCTTTCTCTTACTCTTACTCTTACGCTTATGCTTACTTTCTGTTACCACAGAAAACAGACGTTCATCTTCGATCTGCTACCTTTGTAAAACTTTATACCGACATTTCAAATGCATGTCGTTATGCTCCTGGTAGACGGTGCTGCAGTTGTGCGATAACTGTCATGTAAATGTTTATCAATGAAAAGCCGAGCACATTACCTGAAAAGTTTTGTTTGTTTTTCTCTGCATTTGCTTTTTATACTGGCTGCCTTTTACACACGTTTTTCAAGAAACGGTATATGGACATCAATGTTGTTCTTTGTGCTCTTATTCTTACTCTTACGCTTACTCTTACGTTTACTCTTACTCTTAATCTTACTCTTACTATTACTCTTCGGCTTACTCTTATGATTACTCTTACTCTCATTTGGGCTTATTTGGGGGATTTTGTCATTTTTCCGACGAAATGAACTTTTTCCTTCTTAAGCATCTTCAACGTACCAGAAGCGTAGAAGAGAGTAGAAAGAAACAATTAGTTTTGGCATCCTGGCCTTTATGATGTGATGTGATGTGATGTGTAATAAGAACCCACCATCAGTGCAAGGATTACCTATGGCTGCAGGACTATTCTCAGCAGGTTGTTCTGAGAGAATAGCCTACGTGATGGCTTCTTGTAGCAGAGTCCGCCGATCTCAGTGAGGACCTTCGGAAGACTACGGCCAGAAGGCCACGTGTCTTCGCATGACAAGGGACTGGCGACTCCACGAACTCTTGTCCAGTCAACAAATCCTTCGACTGCCCCCCCCCCCCCCCCAGGGAATCCCCGTTATATAGTTGTTAAAAGAACAGTGGAAATTTTTAGCATAAATGATTTATAAAAATTTAAGACAAAAAGAAAATTTCACGGCTATACTGAACTTTAGATTCAATTAACACATTTATTTTAGTTTTTATTTGCACTAGTAAATGTACTGGGCTATTGCAAATTTCTACTGTTCCTTATAAAATAGTTATGGGCAATAAAATGAGGAAGGATCTCACCAAAAAAAAAAATTAAAATTCAAATAACTTACCATAAAAGCATATCAGTCTCTATGTTGCATCATAAAATCAAGAAATACGACTTTCCAACGCATCTTCCACTGCATGTTGTTCGTATAGCACTCATTTGCTTTTATAGACTGATCCAATATGAAAGGACCAAGAACTCAACTGCATATACTGTGCTGGTTTTTACAAGGTCTCACTCTTCTCATATAGAAGGACATCATGAAAGACCCAATTGCTATATATAAAAATTTCAACTTGAATAATTTACATGAAATTTTACACTATAAAATTAAATTACTTGACTATGTAAAAAGCAGCTACAGTAAGTCAATGCACTTCCAACCATTCACTTACCGAAAACCCAACCTACCTCTCGTTGCATTATTAAATCCTCATTAATAGAAATTTAAAGTGATGGTAACAATCCTCCCAACCCCCCTTGCATCCTTACACAATAAATGAGAAAGCAAGTAAATATTAAATAAAACTACAACCATTAAGTTGAGCTAAGGTATTGAATAAAGAGCTTTTAATTTATACTGTTAAATAGAACAGATTTTGAAAAAAAATCATATAAATAATTTTGGCGCTTTTGTTACTATCACTCTATATTCAAGACATAAATATCTAATCTAATCTAATTGCACACTAAAGCAGCCAATTCTTGAAGGCATCCTGGAAAATGATGGTTTCTTGAATACATTATTTTTCTTGTCATCGGCCAGGCCAACTGCGTAGTATGTGCCGCAGAGAGGATTCCAAGAAATAGAGCGATTCCAGAAAGAACTAAAATCGCTCTACTACTCTGAATCAAGGGAAGGAAGAAAACGTGGACCTCCCGTTCCAAACGCTTCCGTGTTGAGTTATACAGTGTGTTGTACCTTATCGTTGGGAGCATAAATGCTAGAAAGATTAGTTTATGCTCCTTTTGCCTGTGGGTGATCTTTTGGCATTTGAACCAAAAGCCTGGCAATAATTGCCAAGGTTATAGCGCCTTATCTCGCTCAATGGGGGGGTAAGTGATCCAACGATGGCTAAATGCGAAGCTAAAAATAGCATAAAAATATTGTGAAGGGATGTTATAATATAAAATGAGAATAACATGTGTACTGTCTGCATGTCTTTCGATTGTAGTCCTGCTGCAATTGTAGATGGACTTGCATTATCATTGCCATGAAGGAAAAAAAAATTAAAATTTTCATACAATACTCGGGAATTCCATGGATGATCCAAAATTATGTACCGTATAAGGAATACTTACATTTTTCGTGGTAGGATAAGATTTCAGCATGCTACCTTACCGGGGTCACGCTGCCTACATTGCCTTGGTGTGACTGCCACCTAATGTATATTTGACGCGAAACAGCGTTTCTCACACAGCCGCTGGATGCCAGGACAGACGCTGTTTGAGCCGCACCTCCTTGGTGGACAGACGCTCGGCACGCACCTCCTCAATCTAGCTGTAGTTAGAAGAACAACGGCGGTCTTTGTCATCTCTTGACCCGTGGAAGCATGAGGTAGGAACTTGTGAGGACCAGAGCTATGTTGCGGGTTCGCACGCTCCATCACAGTTGTCGACTCACCATTTTGCAGCCCAGTTTTGGCATCATGGCCTTTATATCCAAATACGCGAACCTTGGCCGTAGTCCTTCATAATAGTACAGTATTTTTCTATTGAACATCTCCTTCTACATCATAATCGTTACTCCTCGCACGGAGAATATATAACATAACAATTAATGTATGTGAAACCATAAATGGTGGTAACCATTAATTATACTGGTGGGGACCAGTATCGCATCGCTTCACGGTGTTTCTCTCCGAGGTCTCTACGTTGGAGACGACGAGAAAAACTTTAGTGATCGTCAGTCGGTGCGAATCAAAACAAACCCAAAAAAGGAGAGAGTGCTCTCCCATGTGCGCATCAGTAAACAGAGTGGACACAATAGATCGCTAGAATAACTATACAAGCCACAGTGGTACATGAGCGTCTTCCAACCGGACATTTTTGCCTGTTGAAGTGGCGGACTTAGTCCGTGCTTTAACCTACCCCGCAGTGGGATGTTAGGCAAAAATGTCGTTGGTTCGAGTACCACTGTACACATGCCCTTTTCGCTCAATTTTCCTAAAACATCTGCTATGTTTCCAAGCCTGCCGCACACTAGCGGAACTATCAAAAACTTTCTCTTCATATCGTTCAATTCTAGCCAAAAACATTGTTGTTCACTCTTGGTGCCTCATGGTGATGAGCGAACATCTCCTTCTACATCACTTTTTTTGTCAACACGGTTGCCAACACGACACACGGTTTATGCGATTTCAAACGGTGTATCACCGCCACCTCCTGTGTTTGGTCCGATGCTCCCTTCTTGCGTCCAGATTTCTGTATATCTCCAAGAAAACGCGTTTTTCCAAACTGTTTAACAATCTTGAACACTACACATTTAGTGCATTTCACGCTTTTTGCCAATTCTCGAAACGACAACTTTTCGGAAAACCATTTGTGCAGAATTAATCTGCGAGTCGGTAATCTGCTCAAAATTTCTCACGTTTTTTTTTTCAATTGTTTAGCTGTGTTGCCAAAGTAAATAATATTTTTCTACACTGAACACCCTAAACCATTGACCAATAAGTGTCCACTTTCTTCCATGAACAGTCCTTAGTTCCACTACGGCGCTGGCTATGATCATGCCGATCGAAAGTATGTCGCTTACGGAAATGATTAAGAACGCTGCACTCGGTCAACATATACTATTTCATCGACTTTGTTATTTTTGAACCTGGCCACATAGAATTTCCAGTGGGTTTCCAAAATCAATTTTCGGCTCGTGGCGTCTATCAAGTATAACTTCTATAAAACAAAATGAATCGTGACGAACATTCCAGCACTAGAAGAGGAGACATTTCAAAACAAACAATTTTTAGGTCCGACCACTAGAAGCGCTGCCGTTAAAAAAAAACAGTGCGTCCAGATATTTAATGACTCAAGCCCTATGTTTTCATAATTGGTAAACTTTTGCTCAGATCGAAACATTTGCTGTACGTAATTCCACTGAAATAGAACCATTTAATCACATAAGCACCCCTTACTTTCATCTACTTAAACTTGACACTTATTTAATCACAGCTGCTTTTCCACGGCACCTTTGGCCGACCAACCACGCCGGTGTGTGGTGTAGTTGCCAACCCTGCCTGGAGCGCCACGATCGGCAGACTACTTTGTTCGCCACCGGCGCAGTTAAGCCATCAGGAGCGATAATATAGTGATGCTGGAGCTATTAAACTTTCAATTTCCCATTTACACCTCAGCGTCTCCTCTCAACCATAGCACCCGCGATCCTTCTCCCAACCCAACCTCGAGCACAGAATTCGCCTCATAAATAATTATTTTCCACATTACTGATTCATTGCTTTTCATTTTATTTACAGATGTGAGCGGATCTCCGAGAGGCGGCAGTTGATTCTAAAATTGACGTTTGCAGGCAAGCCGGTGCCGAATGAATGGGGAAAACGCCATTCGGTGCCACCCCAGGATTTTCGAACGAGTGACACGGACCGGTTGTTTATCATCCACCCGCAGCACAGAAGGTAGACTCTGACTCTGAGTTCCGGGGAAATGGCGAAAGCTGTGTGCAAATTCAAATGACTTACTTCTTCTTCGGGGGCATTGGATTTATGTGCCACACTGCCATTATTATTGGGAGCACATGTGTGTGTGTGTGCGCGCGATTCCGGGGTGGCAGGTGGCTGGCGGGCGACGGTTCCCCTTCGTGGCCAATTTGTTGCGCTAATTGAACTTGAAGAAATAAATCCGGTTCGAGCACTGCGAAATTGTTTTTGGCTCGTCATTTTCTCAGTGGAAAAAAAAAAATATTAAAGAAAAGGAGATTACAAAAGCAAAAAAAACGAGCATGCAGAAGAAATCCGATGCGCTGTCGGTCAAAGTGAGTACAGCGAGTTTAAAAAAAACGAGTGCGGTCAGGTCAAAATTGGGGTTGCGTTGATCGTTTTTATGTTCCGGTGAGGTGGATTTTCATGGCCATGATCGTTAAGCAATTGTGGTTTTCTCGGAAAGCCCGATTTTGGATGATGGTTAAGCGTGATTTATTCGAGTCACGATTTTATCACTTAATTTTCACGGTGCAGGAAAACCGATTCATGCCAACTTGAGGATTACAATTTGCAACTGGGTCGCAACTGGGGAAGCATTTTTTTTTCAATCAGCTTTGAGAGAGGATGCTTGTGTATACCGGATTAATGTGCGATCGGGATGAAATTATTCGGTTGCTGATTAATTAATGCAGAAGTCGTAAGCTTTCGCAGAGAAATAGAGACTCGGCTTTCAAAAGCTTTGTTAGAAAATCTCTTTGAGAAATTGTTAATCAAAGCAAATAATGGTTTCGGTAAAAATGTTGCTAATTAAATGTCTTGAAAGAACAAGGCAAGATCTTCGAGATGGACGCCAAAAGATTCAACAACACTAGTAAACCGTGATCAAAACATTTTCTGAAATGCGGTTGACTTCAAGGAGTTATTAAGATTTGTTTTGATAGTTTAAATCAGTTATAGGGATAGTCTCAATTTGCATCAGAAGAAGCTAACCTATTAAACCCAATAATTGAATCTGAAACAGAACACTTCATCGAATACTGTCAGATTATTACTGTTATTGAGCGTTTCCAGGCGAAATGACCTAGAAATGTGAAAAATTATTCTCGATATTTTTTAATTTGAATGAAACTTTGCATACGCGTTTGGTCTAGAAGCATGAGCATTTTCCGCGCTTACATAGATTTTTGTGACACAAGAGTTAGTTTTAAAAAGGGCGTAAGCATTTTGAATAGCACTTCAATTAACAATTTGTAGCTCGAAAACCTTTGGTTGTACAAAAGAAACTATCTAAGAACAAGTTGTGACCCTATGTGTGAAAGTTGTGAAAAAAATATACACTGAGAAAAAAAAAAATCGGAAAAAATTGACAACTAACATGAAAATTTAAATATCTCACAAAACGATTTTATATATTATTTTTTATTTTTTGACTGTAGAAACATGAAATTATTACGCAATTTTCAGCGAAAAGTTTTTAAGCCATCAACTTTCGGTGCATTTTCAAAAAATTTAATATATGCGGGAATAAACATATTTTGATTATATAATCAGTATTTTAAAGTATTTAAAAAAATTTCAGCTCCTTAAGACGACCTTTGTAAGAGCATCCGTTCTCGAGATATTTGCGATTTAATTTTATCATACTCGAACAAATTTCGAATATACGACCTTTTCATAAGTTTTTCTAGATACTCCAACAAAAACGGTTTTTCGAAATCTATATAAATAAAAATGAGTTGGGGTTTCCTTTGTGACGATTTAACTCGCGAGCGGAAGGACCGTTTGGCAAGATTTTTGCTTTGTTGGATTCGTCTTGGACACCGGAAGGTTCTTATGATGGTTTGAAACCCCTCCCTTCTCTGGAAAGGGGGGCTCCCATACAAGTGAAGCACAAATTTCTGCATAACTCGAAAACTGATCAAGCAAAGGAATCCAAATATAGCATGAGGAAGTTTTTGGAGGCAAGCAATGTGACTATGGTAGTCAGAGACCCCTCCCCTCTCTAGAAAGGGAGGCTCTCGTACAAATGAAACAGAAGTTTCTGCATATCTCAAGAACTAATCAAGCAAATGGAACCAAATTTGGCATGTGGGGTTTTCTGGAGGAGAAAAATGTTTTTATGGTGGTCTGAGACCCCTCCCCTCTCCTAGAAGGGGTGCTGTCATACAAATGAAACTGCAATTTCTTCATAACTCTAGATCTAATAAAGCAAATGGAACCAAATTTGGCATGCGGGGATTTTAAAGGCAATAAATGTTTCTACGATAGCTCGAGACCACTCCTCTCTCTCTCTCTCTCTCTCTCTGTTAGGTTGGGGGCGGTGCTCCCATACAAATGAAACAAAAACTTCTACATAACTCGAGAGCTAATCAAGTCAATGGAGCCAAATTTGGCAGGTAGAGGTTTTTGAAGGCAAGAAATGTTTCTAAGGTAAATCGAGACCCCTCCACTCTCTGTAAGAGGGGGGCTCTCATACAAATGAAACACAAATTTGTGCATAACTCGAGAACTAATCAAGCATATGGAACCCAATTTGGCATGTGGATGTTTTTGGAGGAGATAAATGTTTCTATGGAAATTTGAGACTCCTCCGCCATCTGGAAGGGGGCGAGAGGGGGGTTTCCATACAAATGAAACACAAATTTCTGAATAACTCGAGACTTTATCAGGTTAATGGAACCAAATTTGGCATGTGGAAGTTTTCGAAGGCAAGAAATATTTCCAAGTTGACTCGAGCCCCTCCCTTCACTAAAAAGAGGGCTCACATACAGATGAAACACACATTTCTGAATAACTCGAGAAGTTATTAAGTTAATGGAACCAAATTTGGCATGTGTAGGTTTTTGAAGGCAAGAAATGTTTCTATTGTGGTTTAAAACTCCTACGCTCACTGAAAGAGGGGTCTCTTATACAAATAAAACACGAATTTCAGCATAACTCGAGAACAAATCAAGCAAATGGAACCAAATTTGGCATGTGGAAGTTTTTGGAGGGTAGATTTCTATATACATAAAAATGAATTTCTGTCTGTCTGTCTACCTCTCAGACACTTATAGACTCGGAAATTTCTGAACCGACCAACGTGAAAATTTATATGAAGAGGTTTTTGGGGCTGGGAAAGGTTCTTATGATTGTTTGAGACCCCTACTCTATCAGGGAGGGGGGCTCTGATACATATGAGACACAAATTTCTTTATAACTCGAGAACTTATCAAGCAAATCGAATCAAATTTGGCATGTGGGGGGTTTTGAAGGCAAGAATGTTTCTATGGTGGTTCAAGACCTCTCCCCTTATAGAATGAAGCTCAAATTTTTATTATAATAGAAGAACCCGTGCCCGAGAACTTATCAAGCAAATGGAACCAAATTTGGCATGTGGGGGTTTTGATGGCACAGTATGGTGGTTTGTCAAACCAGCACTAGTAGGGCTCCCAAACAAATGAAACACAAATTTCTACCAAAGATGGGAAGTATCCAGATACTACAAAACGTATTTCGGTAAGAAGTATGTCTTGATAGACGCTTGAAGCACTGCATTCATGCAAACTAGGGCCATCCGAAAAACACAAAAGTGCCAATAACATTAACTCCTTCAATTAGTTGCAGTGATAGCTACGTTCCGTGAAGATGCTAAGAGTTTTGCAAATATTACGCTACTGAATCTTGACTGCACGCTGCTTAATGAACGGTTTAACTAAAATCTGGTACGTACTGTTTGAAAAGTACTCGAGAAATGCCGTTCAAAGTAGTTATTGGAATAATAACCAAGCCACAATTCATCCCTTTGTTATTTACTATGTCGAATCAGGAGCGCTTAAGAATCATAGTACTTGACGTGACACAATAGGGGCTATTCATAAACCACGTAGACTTTAGGGGGGGATATAACTAAAGTCTACGCTCCATACGAAAATTCAATAAAATGTATGGAGAAAAGTGTACGAGGGGGGAGGGGGGGTCTGAGATTTTAAAAAATGAGTCTACGTAGTTTATGAACAGGCCCATAGCGATTCAGGTATTTATTTCAAAACTAAAGAACTTTTTGAAAAACAACTAACGCAGTTGAAGAAAGCGATATTTATGTCTGATGGAAAATAGGAATAATTTTGCAAGCCTTTGTAAATTCAAACCAAAATATAGCATAGATGCTGAATGCCATTTTTTCGCTACTTCCCATGGCAAGGGGCCATGCGATGCAATTTGTTTTTTCGATCATTTTCCCCTATTTCTTATGCTGTTTAAAGAATCGTCTTGCTGGCTAAGAGTGAGTTGTGAGAAACTAAACGCATCACAAAAATACATTTCAAAAAAGGCATTTTTGTGATGCTGGAGAACCGCAAATAGTTTATGAAAAGGCCGTATTTTCTACTGGAAATATATTGCAACATCAAAACATGTTTGTTTAGGTAAATAGTTGAGATTTTAAAAATGCTTTAAAAGTTGACCTTAGAGACACTTTTTTCACTTCAGATCTCTGCAGCCTGAAATTCGCTTCAAATCAAACGTAAGAGCTTTAAAATTTTACAAACAATGTATAAAGTATACAATAAGAAGCAAAATAGGCAAATGTTAAAAATGCTGTTTGAACCATTTTACTTCATATCTTTGAACCGTTAATCCAATCGTCTTGCTGTCAAAGAGAGAGTTGTAGAAAACTTAACAAAAATTTCGAAAAATGTTCTGTGGTTACTGGAGAAACGCGAATCATTTAGGAAAAGGCCATATATTTGAGTATTATTCGAAATGATAAAATTCAATCGAAAATATCTCGAGAACGGATGCTCATACGAAGATCATTTTCAGACACTTAAAAATTGAGAAATATTTCGAAAATCATATTACATCATCAGAATACGTTTATTTCTGCCATTATTAAAATTTTGTAGAAATACACCAGAAGTTTATGTTCTAGAAACTTTTTTCTGTGACATTTCTCCATCCTGAAATCTTCGTTTAAAGTCTCGTAATAACTTCAAACTCATACAGTCAGAAAATAAAAAAAAAATAGCAAAATCAATTTTTTACCATGTTAATTTTCGATTTGTTTTTCCCCAATAAATTTTTTTTTCAGTGTATATTTTTTTATACCTTCACTCATAGAGTCAGAACGTGTTCTTAGATAGTTTTTTGCTTTCATTCAAAGGGTTTCGAGCTACAAATAATTTAATGAAGTGCTATTCAAAATGCTTACGCCCTTTTTGAAACTGTCTCTTGAGTCCAAATTTTGTTTGCATCAGTGGAAAAATCCACTTTTGTGGGTAAAACGTGTGTAAAAAAAATTGAGTCGGAGACACTCGAAATTTGTCGGTAGGTCGTTTGGGCTGGAAACGCTCTATTAAAATTGTCGATATGTCCACGATATCCGTGTGGCCAAGTAGCATGGGAATTAGTTGGGATAACAATGTTATCAGCCAGATCACTGATTTAAACCCACAACAAAAGAAAAGCTTCCTTCCTCCTACAAAAGGCGACTACTCAGAAGATCCATATTTTCTACATTCCCAAAACAGACGCTTCTGAATGCTAAATTTTTCGATTATCTCCCGGAGTAAAATGCAAGGAAATTCTATCAACCATCGCCATTAACATATATATACTCATGATTGCGTAAGCATTCTCATGTAAATTCTCAACGACTCGTTTCTGATTAGAGTCCCCGAATCTCTGTGCCACATTGCTCGACTCCAACCAGTCTCGTCCCTATCTTCCAGAGAACTTAAGAATCCACCCTTCCATGTTTGTCCTGTTCGAAAGAAAAAAAAATCTCCCAAGCAAGAGGACAAAAGTCACAAATGGGATTATACTCATCCGGAGAAACACACGAAAACAAATCCAGGAAGGGATAAGGAAACCTAAGATACCGACGTTCTTCAAGAAGCTCACTTTGTTCATTTACTCCCTCCCACCTACCGACTAGTGCAGACGACCGGGGAATTCAACTTCCCCAATTTCTTTTTTTCGGATGTCCTCATCTCCCGGTGATGTGTGTCACAAGACGAACACAAAGTGTATTTTTCTCCATCTGGCACTCGAAGCGTGACACACTCCGAGAGATCAGATTGCTGGGGAAGCGGCAAAAAGAAATACTTTATCCCCGCACACGTAACCACGTCCTGCGGCAGACGGAACATATGTCCAACACTTGGTAATATTCAGTGACGCCAGTTGCACGTCACGGACTGGTTCGGTTCCAAGCGACGCCGACAATCAATCATTGTTTGGGTCTGCGGTTTTTCTGCCTGACCTAAATGTGGCGTTAACTCAATGTCTGAGGGTGTTGGCAAATCATCCGGATGCTCCTTGGGGCTTCATTCTTTAACGTCTAATCTGTTCTGTTGTGGATTTGTTCCGGGTAAGGCGTTTGGTGAGTGAGCATCTCGAAGGGAAAATGCGAATTTCGGTAGCTAATTTTGGGTGCATCAAATATCTACTCAGCGGAGCAAAGATCGATAGAATTGGTTGTTATTCAACCTAGCTTAATTTTGTTTATGAGTATATGAGTAAAGTTGCCAGGGTGCGCACGATGCCACGAGAAGGCTTTGTTATTCCCGTCTTCGTTAATGCAAAATCCATAAAACTTAAATGCCGCATGGCTCAAAAGCTTGGTTGGAGTTTGACTTAAATTATTGATACCCAATGAACACAAGATCCCGGTTGTTGGCTCAGATTACTCCGGTGGTTGGTGAAGTTACTTGATCGTATTTTCAAAATTTGAGAAACAAAAATTAAAAACCAGTTCAAGGATTCAATGCAATAATGTATTCAAATATAACAATGTTACAGAATCACAGAAATTCTTTCGAACTCTACTCATATAATGCATCACTGATGTATCACTATAAATTTCATGATTGGTGAGTTCGTTCCAGTTTGAGTTTATAAATTTGTAAACTCATAAGAACACTAACTACTGCGTTGACGTTCTGAACTAGAAGGATTTCTATTTATTACAAATCAAGCTAACCTGTGCGATATCCAACGGCTCATTGCTTTGCTGTATTCCGCAGGGATAGATTACTTCGCCTCTGCTATCTGTTGTTTGAATTCTTGTATACATTGCATATAAAGGAAACCAAAGGTCGGTGAATTGTTCATGACATGGTGCTTGTGGTAATTCAGGATCGTTCATAACTTATATAATTATTATTCGTAATAACCATTTGCCGATGAGATAGCTTCAACTGGAAATATTCGGTTTAGTTTTCGTTTCCCAATATGAACATAATTACATACTCTATCAATCAGACAAACTTATCTTTATTCTATCCGGTTCAAGGTTGCATTCGTCAGCTTCGTATTTGGTGAGGCCTTACCTTCAACTTGATCGATACATTTTGCTCGTTGTGCGCCTCTTTTTTCTGTGCTACTTGGTTCGTTATCGATAATTAATTAAGCTGGGCTTCTGACATTATTGTGATCTGCCAACCCACCGTATACCATGTAAGCGATGGGAAGTTCTCCCAGCAACTGATACTATTCGTGATTCATTCAAATCCTTCACGTGCCGTCTTTCATTTGGACTCCACCGTAGACCACACGTGTTTCGAGGCCGTTGAGGACTACAGGAATGTCTAGTAGATGCTCAACTTTGTAGTTAAGATTTTTGGAGTCCAAATACGCACGATTGCCAGCCATAATGCGGTTTTTTTTATTTCTGCTAGTGTCGTTATCGACGATCACCATTGACCCCAGATCCTTGAATTCGTATACCGGCTCCATTTCATCACCAACGATCTGATGGGAGGCTTACATTAGAATTTCGTGATCCTCTTTCATGTATGTTGCCTCTGAGACATTTATGACAAGCCCAATTTTACTAGTTTCAGTCTAAATTCTTATGTGCTACGATAGCAACGTCGTTGGTGACGCTAAAAAAATAGAAAAAAACTACTGAAGATCGTACCACTCGTGTCCATCCCTGCTCATCAAATCTCACCCTCCAACGCAATATTACATACTAAACACGACAGCCCCTCATCATTGCATACACAGAAACATATAATGAATTTTAACAGGCGCGTAAAATTTTCCCTCGTTCAATTCCATGCAAAATGAGGCATAAACAACGAAATTGTTTGCAATCTTTCATGCATTATACAACAATGTTTGCAATCTTTCATACAACAGGCTAGATTCAGGCGTTATCTGGCTTAACATTACATGAAATATTCTATAAATTTCTGCCAAATCTAGCATTTCCTTAATGTGTATTAGATAACGTAGAAAATTCAATGTTTCTATTTATCTGTGTAACTCTCTTCGAGGTTCGAGACAGCTCAAGAGTGTCCCTAATACTCAAACGACTCGTTCATTCGTTGCTTTGACCAACCGATTGATTCAGATTTTTTGGAAACCATAAATTAATGCATAATCTGCCATAGCTGGTCTCGATCGATTGTGACGTAAGCTGATTGGAAATCAACGAACAGATGATGTGTTCTCATTTTAAGAACCATCTTCAAGAGGACCTGCACCAAAGCAGCTTTTCCGTTGCTTAATAACAATTAAAAAAAAAAATACTTTTAAAACCGGAAACTTCGCTTTGAATTATCAGCTTAAGGGCTTTTGAATAATCCTCAGAGTTTCTCAGAATTGTGTTAAACATTTTATTGAAATTATCCTCGAAATGAAGTTTCTTGTAAAAATCGTCTGAACAAGTGAATTCTTATTTTAACAAACTATATTTTTAATTAAATTTTTTTTTTAACTTTTATTTATCTTCATTGTTTCTTCGCATCCTCCTGTTCTTTATTTTTAACCTTTTAAATCTTTGCAATTATATTCTGGATCTCACCTTGTTTTTTAAATAGATTGTTCCTCTAACATTTGTTTTAACATTGTCATTTTTATGTTTTAATTTCTTGTTTTTCAATTTTCACATCATAATATTTGTATCAAACGGAAATGTTCTGAGGTGCTTATTTTCAAGGAAATTTTCTACGATTGGAATTAATCTTAATTTAATTTTTTGCCTTGTTTTTTTTTATTTTTTATTTTGACTCATTGTGATTGTTTAGTGCTCATTTGCCCTATTTTCAAGTGCTCCCTATCCTTCTTTGAATGTTTAATTGAAGAGGGCTTCTTTTTATTTTTTTAACTGCTCAGTTTAAGATTTTCCAATTCTCGCTGAACATTTCCGTTCAAACATTTTTTGATGCTTCTTGTACTATTTTTTGTAATGGTTGTTTTTTAACTCGGCACTTTTTAATGTTTAGTTTCTTTTTTTTTATTTGTTGCTTTTCAGTTTCTGAATTTTTTTGTGTCTTCGTTACTCTATCAATCGTTTATTTTGTTTATGTTAAGTTAAGCGTTATTAATTCAATGTTTTATTTGCTTATTATGTATGAAGGTTTATTTTGAATAATTTCCTCTGATTTTCATTTTTTAATTGTTAACCTAATTTTTCTTTGTTTTCTTGATGCTCATATTCGATCTCTAGTTGCAAAATTAAAAACAAAAACCTTTAAAGCTAACATTGACAGTTTTTCATTGCGTTTGAGGTTATGTATGAAAAAGACTATGACTTATTTTGCTGTTAAGTGTCAATTTGTTGCTTGCCTTGTAAACAAACAAAAACTTTCATCAAAAGTTGAAGTTTTACTGCAAGCGGAACAATGCGATGTCATACGGAAGAAAAGCGAAAGCCGATTGTGACCAATTACTGCACTGAAAAGGGATTGTCGCTATGGTTCGACACTGTTTTGGCCTGATTTGGCATCCTGCCACTATGCATGTACCACCTTGGACTGGCATGAAGAGAACAATGTCCAATTTGTGGAAAAGGCGATTTATTAATCCTCGAACTGGTCCGCAAATATGGTCCATTGAGAATTTTGAGCTTTGATGGAAGAAGGCTCTAGGAGCAGATGGCATCATCATATTGAAAAAAGACTGGGTAAACGTAAGCAAAACCATCGACGGAACGGTTGAGCTAAACCTCATGAGAAACAGAAAGAAGAAGGAACGAAAGCTGGCCAGATCTACAAAAATTTATATGAATACTGATGTAATAGGCTTTTTTGATGGTCAATAAACAATTTAAATGAATTTGAGTAGCAAAATTGATTAAAACATATTTAAATACAGCGATTCTTATGTGTACTTATAATTAACGATACAGTCCTTCTGAACAGTAAAGAACAGCGGCCTTGGAAGTTGCCGGAAGTCTGCTTTTACATAATTCTTATCATCCATAACGAGACAATGCGGTTTGGTCAACTACTGGGTGTAGAGCTTCCGTGCACTTGATTTCTCCACCTCTTTCGCGATTCGGCGCCATCTGGACTTTTTTCGTTTGTATTTCTTAACGTTTTTTCGCATCTTGCACGAAAGTTCGCCACATCGCGATCTCTTGAAAGCTTTTACTACCCGCTTGTGATTCTTTACACTACAAGCCACACTTTTTCTTCCCATCGATGGTCAACCGTTTGTTGCTCCGATTCAAAACACGAGTTCCCTAAGATTGTACCATTTCCAGCTTGACACGATGAACTGGATTTTTGAGTCACGCGCGTAAATTTTGTGCATGTCCCTAATGAATCGATCATCAAGATGTCAACATGATTCTGTCGGTTATCGCTGAGCTTATGACATTATTGGTACAAATGTCAAATAAAGGGGCTAGGCTGTCATTACACCTCGTTTACACTACAACCTATATAAAACCTGGTATAAACTATCTTGATATCAGCATCTATACATCTAGTTTTCACTGGAAATAATGTGTATGGCATTTGATATCAAGATACTTTATAGCACGTAATAAAGGTTGTAGTGTAAACGTGGTGTTACATACGGAAACTTAATTCTTTTAAAATACAAAGGAGGCTCTTTAATAATGCATAATATTGAATGGCTATAAAGTCTTGGTATAAAATTAGAGGAGAGTTTCAGTTAATTGTAAAAAAAGCTTAGTAATAATGATTGTCACAATTGTCAAGTATCCTGAGAAATAAACGATGCTAGCAAAATCCCGGGTAAAACCAGCTCAACACGTTAAAAAATAGGGTGGAGCAACACTTTGGCAGCAGACCAATCCTCGTTTTCCATCGGTACCATCCTTCTGTAGTCAAACCAAGTGACTTGATTAAAGCCTGTCCACGTTAAATTTCTAATACCAAAAATATGGCAGCAAAAAACAACTAACTATAATTCAACACAACCGATTGTTTATTTCACAATAATAGAGTTATATCTGCATTAGAAACAGTTGATTAAGACATTAATCCTCCTTTCTGTGAAATTATCAAACTTTCTGTGGTATAGCCGCCATCAGGTTCCGTACGGTAGGTATCCTCAATAAGACCCGCCTTGACGATTCTCCATCTTCTCTTGAAATCATCGGTACCAATTCCTTTCTTCTTAGTTTCGAAGAGTTTCCGCTCAACTAGAGCCCAGAACTTCTCTATTTGGTGAAGTTATGGATAGTTTGGTGGATTGGTTGTTTTTGGCACGTATTTGACTTCTTGTACTAGGACAGATTTCACATAGTTACATTCTTGTATGTTCCTTTGACCACAAAAAAAATATATGTGTGTTCCCTAGTATGAATTAATTCGGACCAAAGTTTGGGGGTAGATCTGCTACTACCATAACGCACCTTGAAAATGTGATCTACCTGCATCTCGGTTCACCTTAATCATGCATTCATATGGAATACCTGATCAGATTATGGTGATTTTTTGTTCAGAAATTTTACAACGGTTTTTTCTCCGTGTGGAGTTGTATTATTTTTCGGATGGATCTTCTGTTAGGAATTTTTCCATCTAATTTATATTTAACAATATTTTAAGCAATAAAACGCAATTGTTTCTCATCCATTAACCCTCTCCCAGATGGCATTTATTCCACAAAGATCGGACAGTTTGTCCCCAAAACTACCTCCATCAAAAAGCTTTGACACCAATCGTCAAGCATTGTTCACACCGAGTGCATGTCGATAAAACTCGTTTGCGTCATCCCACGGGGGAGCACCTCCAAAATCGGAAACCAGCACAACCGAACTGATAGAACTGACGAGGGGAGTGAAAAAAAATCAAATTAAACGTCAATTATGGGCCCTCCGGTTTGTCTGGCGGTCTGCCTCTTCCGAAGCTCCCGGTGCATTGCTGTTCACTTTCGGTTGAATTCGGGAATGTCACACTTATGTGTCGGGACGGGAGACGGGAGATTACGCCACGGGAGTTTTTCGTTTTGGATTTCCCTTATTTGTGTTTACGCGCTATTTTCGTTCGGATGCCCTATTTTCGACGCTGTCTCTGCCTTGGACAGTTTTCGACTGTGTTCAGCTTCAGCTTTCATGCTTGGAAATTCCAATTATTTTCTAAAGAGTGGGGAAAAATCACGTGGAAAGCTCTGCTCACCTAGCTCGGATTTGGACAAATTGTGTGGACATATGAGTGTGTTAAATCACGTTTTCTATAATTTATTAAAAAGGGGAAACCCTTCTATTTTTATAACTAAGGGAACGTTCATTAATTACGTCACGCAAAAATTGACTTTTATGATCCCCTCCCCTTGTCACGTTTTGTATGGACCTCAAATTTTTGTATGGATCGTCCGTTTTTCAATCCTCCTCCTACTGCGACATAATTAATGGACCTTCCAATCGAACACTTAAAATACCAGTGCATCATTTGATGGAGGTTAAAATTCGTCGTCCATCCTACAGTGTGTCTCACAATAGGTGTCACCTTTTTTTCAGTCTTGGTTTATTTTAGCTGGGTAATTTTAACAGCGGAATTGATGATAACCGTTTTGCGTGTATTTTTTTTTTGACAGCTTATCGCTGAAGATATATAATCAATTCCGTTTGTTTACATTTATCAGCTATCATGGAAGCCATACGGAAGCAAGTTTTAAAATTACAATTGCAAAAGCTTAGACCGTGTCAGATATTCAATAGCCTGAGGCAGTTTGGAGTGACTAAGCGTTTAGTTTTTCGTACCTTGAAACAGCTCACGGAAACTGAAAATGTCCATATTCAACACAAAAGAGGTGCCAGACGAACTGCCAAAATGAAGAAAAAGATCAAATGAGTGAGGGAGCGAATAAGACGTAATCCGGTCGTATCTGGACGTAAATGGAGCATACAATTTCAAATGTCCCCCGCATCAATGAACAGTCTCCTTAGAGATGATCTGCAATGCAAGTCGTACAAGAAACAACGGGTTCACGGTTTGACGGAGCGTTAAAAGCAAGCCGGGGTCCAAAGAAGCAGAAATCTATTGGTTCGGCACGATGACTGTGAGATTCTATTTTCAGATGAAAAGATCTTCCTTCTTCAGGACAGTCATAATCAACAAATTGATCTTGTGTATGGCAATTTCAAAAGATAAACTAGCTGTAGAACGCTATCAGAATGTTTAGAAAATCATGGTATGAGGTGCCGTTTAACGAAAAAGAAAGCTTCCTCTTCTTTTGTAGAACCTAACGTAAAAATCAACACTAAATATAACACCGAGCAGGTGTTAAAGAACAATCTGCTTCCTCATGCGTCAACGCTGTATGGCAATACACCATATTGTTTCCAACAGGACTCAGCTCCAGGTCAAAAAGCAAAGAAGGCACAAGCATGGTGCGCGGAAAATTTACCGGATTTCATCACAAGTGAAGAATAGCCTGCATCTTCACCGGATCTCAACCCATTTGACTACTTTTTTTGGGGTTATATGCTTCAACATATAGGCCCTACGAAAGGGCTTACTTCAGATCGATTCAAGAAACATTTGGTTAATATTTGGGACCAAATTTCTCTGGAAGTCGTGCGTGCCAGCTGCGATGGGTTTATAAAGCGTTTGCGCAAAATAATCAAGAAAAAGGGTGAGAAATTCGAATTAAATTAATATGGTTAATGTCTATTACATGTATCTTTCAAATGAATAATAAATGCTATGATTTGGTTGATTTGTTTTGCTGTAATCCCATTTTGTTTCAGTGACACCCATTGTGAGGCACTCTGTAAATTTACATTTTCATAGATATTTTATTCCTATCAGGTTTTTACGGTTTGAATAGTTGGAAAATATACGTTTAATCTTCGATGTTAGAAGCCTTATTTAGTTCTACTTTTCGGTTAGTTTTGATCAGTGCTATAGATAGTCATCTAGAAGCAAAGCGATAAATTTTCCGCTAACTCGTTCCAGATTTGCAAGGTATCATGTACCTATGATGAAATTGTTGTGCTTGATTATTTTCATAAATTTGTCGCATAATGTTATAACTTAGCTTCAAAATTTAAGATTAAATGATGTATAAAAATATGAAAATTTGGCACTGTAAAGTTGATTCGATTGAGCCTGTACAAATAAATGATAATTAAAAAAAAAATTAAGACGTGAGAGCCAAAAATCGTACTATTCAAATGGTATTCATGACATGATAGTGAATATAACACTTCGTACATTCCAGTTAAAGACTGTATTCGATGAAATTTTGACACACGCAATTGTTCGTAACTTTTTGGAGTGTGGGTAAAAATTATTGAAATTTCAACTGAATGTATTTCATTGTGTTGTGTCAATTGTGTAATGAGTTTCGTGAAAATCGGTCGAGTGATTTCAGTGATGGCTTCGAATGAAGAAATAGTGCGCCAGAAAATTTTGGGCACTTACTTCGAAAACCCAAACGCTTCTCAGCGATGGATCGGAAAACAGCTCAGAATTGCACATTCAACCGTATCTCATGTGATCAAAACGTTCAAGGACCGTAAGACAACCAAGCGCAAAAATGGTAGTGGCAAAAAACGTGGCACATCAAATCCGGAGAAGGCCAGTATGGTATTGAACCAATTTAAGCGTTATCCTAACATTTCGATCAGGGATGTTGCGAAAAAGGCGAAAGTTTCAGTTTGTTTTGTGCATAAAACAATGAAACGTTCTGGATTACATGTGTACAAGGTCCAGAAGGCACCGAACCGGAGCGATAAACAGATCTCGGTGGCCAAAACTCGTGCAAGAAAACTGTACAGGGAGTGGCTCACAAAACCGTTCTGCATTGTGGACCGTTCTGGAGAGTGTACGGAAGAAGAAACTGTCGAAATTCGCCAAAAAATTCCTTGTCTGGCAAGCGATCTGCAGATGTGGCAAAATGAGTCAGCCCTTCATCACCTCTGGGACTGTCAACGGACAAATCTACAAGGACGAATGCCTCCAAAAACGACTTCTGCCCTTCTTGAGATCTCAAGATGGCCCGACACTGTTTTGGCCGGATTTGGCATCTTGCCACTATGCCCGGCCCGTCTTAGACTGGTACAAAGATAATAATGTAGTTTTTGTACCAAAAGACGTCAACCCTCCAAACACTCCGGAACTTCGCCCAATTGAAAAATTTTGGGGAATCATGAAGACAAAGCTCGTTAAAACTCCAAAACTGATCGAAAATGAACTTGAACTAAAGAAAGTGTGGTTAAAAGTAAGTAAGCAAGTCGGTCCTATCATTGTCCAAAATTTGATGAAAGGGGTCAAGGCAAAGGTGCGGGCATTTGGGTTAGGAGAAGAGGTTCAATAAACCAATGATGTCAAAACTTAACCATTTAATAGTACTTTATTTCCAGAAAGTTTGAAAAGAATCGGGCTCAAGGAAAATTTTTGCTGACCTATTTTGTGTGTCCAAATTTCATCGAATACAGTCTTTAGGGTAACGCACTGCACAGAGGGCAAGAACTGATGAAAACTAAGGATAAAATCTGTAACTTTTGTCGCATTTAGGCGTGGCTTGTAAACAAGGCCATTTCCGCTTGGAAATTGTCTGAGGAATCTAATGGAACTAGTTTCAATCACCACACGGATATAGTTGTAGAGTTATAGAGCTTATTTTACCCCACTTTCCCTTGTATTTTTGAATAATTTATATACTTCTTTGCACGAAAAGCCTCTAGATCTACCAAATATCGCTAGACCTATGTGAAATTTCCTGGAGAATCGAATAGAGGTTTTTTCATTCACCGCACGGATCTGTGAACGAAGATATGATTGGTTTTACCTTACTTCCCCTTATATTTTTGAATAATTTATAGATATCCTTGCACGGAGAAGCTCAATATCAACAAAGTAGTGCTAGTCCCATGTGATTGTTTTTGGAAAATCGAAAAGAGGTTGTTTCAACCACCGCACGGCTCTGTAAAGGAAGATATGGCTGGTTTCACCCCACTTCCCCTTGTATTCTTGAATAGTTTATAAATATCTTTGCTCGGAGTGGCTCAAGATCAACCAAATAAGGTTCCTATGTAAAATTTCTTGGAGAATCGAATAGAAGTTATGTTATCTACCGCATGGCTCTGTGAAGGAAGATATGGCTGATTTTACCCCGTTCTCTCTTATATTATTGAATAATTTAAAGATATCTCAGCTCGAAGTAGCTCAAGATCAACAAAATAGGACTAGTCCCATGTGAAATTTCCTAGAAAATCGAATAGAGGTTGTTTCAACCACCGCACGACTCTGTGAAGAAAGATATGGCTTATTTCACCACAGTTTAACTCATTTAGTTGAATTACTTATCCCAAGAATATAAGAGAAAGTGGGGTAAAATCAGCTAAATCTTTGTTTACAGAGCCGTGCGGTTTTTAAAACAACCTTTATTTTGTTCTCCAGGAAAATTTAACATAGGACTATCCCTGTTTTGTTGATTTTGAGCGACTCCGAGCAAAGATATCTATAAATTATTCAATAATATAACGGGAAGTGGGGTAAAAGCAGCCATATATTTGTTCACAGAGCCGTGCGGTAGATGAAACAACTTCTATTCAATTCTTCAGGAAACTTTACAGAGGATAAGTCTTGTTTGGGTGATCTTGAGGCTCTCCGTGCAATGGTGTATATAAATTATTCAAGAATATTAGGTGAAGTAGGGCAAAATAAGCTCTCCACTACTATATCCGTGCGGTGATTGAAACTAGTTCCATTTGATTTCCCAGACAATTTTAAAGCACTGTGCACTGTTAGAAAAAGTTTCAGAATTAGTCCAGAACTTCAATTGTATCATGTTATATTAACAACTTGAGCTTCTGAAACCTGTTATCAGTAAACTAATCCAAATGAATCCAAATAATTATCCACAAAACTGATGTTTATATGACAACAAAAATGGCATATTATTTAAAATCTCGTGAGAATTGAATTCTCGTATGTCAGTTCCTAATGCAAAAACGGTTAAAACCAAGCGTTCAATCATCACAGTATATTTCCGTGTCTTCTCACAAAACAGTAAACAATTCACTTTAATAAATGCATAAATGTTTACTAACCGTTTTTGATTTGATAACAACATTCTTAAATGACCACCAACCACCTAAACAGAGATCCACTCCGGAGACGCATCGGTCACCCTCAATCCGCCGCCGATCAACACCCACTTCCCTCGAGAAAATAATTAAATACATCGCCGTGTTTCGATGGAGGGCTGCTTTCTCAATTTCATCACCACCTTCGACACCACTGTGAACATCGCCCGCTCTGGTAAAGATTGTAGGGCTTTCACTTTTTTTTATGTCCACACCCGGCAAAAGTATCCATGTTGACCAATAAAGACGAGAGCCTGCTGATTTCGGGTCGATAAATGACGGAGTGTGGAGACAAATCAAATCATCATCACCATCACCCACCGCCACCGAGCCACGGAGCTTTGAAGCTTTTCGGTGAAAGTGATACATCCAATGCGTGTGGCGGCCGATGCTCGTTCAAAGTTCAAATATTTGATGATACATCTAGTCGAACCAACCTTTTCAGGTTCTTTTTTTTCCCTCTCCCTCCCCGGCAGCTTTATGACAGCGAAGCAGCTCTCATCACTTATCATTTCGGGCACACATTGTGTCCCGTTAGCACGTTCCGGCCGTTTGACTGAGAGCCGCTGCTGACTGCGAGAATAAAGGTACTTGACCACAAAACAGAATTACAGCTTCCAACTGTCATCCTCAATTTCGGTTTTCTTATCATGATGAAGCACAGGGCTGAATGGCGTGAATTGACCGACTTCTTTCCGGGGCAACGGAATGTAATGCATTTGGCTGTGGCCACCCGAGCGGTGTGTCACACGACGATGACGGTGGCAACAACGCCGGAGATGCTTATTTGTTTTCTCATTTATCATTTACTATTGCCCTCGAACGTCTGTTGTTACGAATGTTTTCATCCTGCTGTATGATGAATTGGCTTTTTGCCTTTTAATAAATATTGGTCTTTCCGAGTCGGCAATGGTTGGGGAATTCGAGAGAACACACTTGAACGATGGTCCGGATGAGATATTGCGGTGGTTTCTGTGCGACAATTTCAAATTGCGTACGAAACTACACTAGAATCAGTAGAAGGAAACTTGTTGTTTATTTAGTTAGAAGTTTAAGATTATGGTTCATCTTGATAAGTTTATTGTCGGTTTTTCCACTGTTATTGATGAAGTATTTCGGAAGTAGAAGAGTAGGCTGGGTACTTGAACGGTTCGAGTTTCTTGCGTTGTCGAATATTTCCACCTTTTTCTGCGAGTAGTAAAATTGTTAAATTAATGTTTTCATTATGAGAATTGAACGTTCTGATTGTAGTTACGTATTTTATTGTGTTTAATATGTTATAATGTGAAGTGTGTTCGAACGATTTGCTCTGAACTCTCGTGGAAAGCGTGAGAATGATTGCAGAACTTAAAGAATTAATACCCACACTTTTCTTTTAGTGTAGATTTTGAATTATTTCACATATCGCTGAAACGTTTAACTAATTTGAGAGCTGAAACTCTCCACATTATTTCTTGGTACAACATATTTACATTCTTGTTACATTCAAAAAAAAATGCCGTCGAATCAAGAGGAAGTGCGCAAACGCATTTTGTACGAACGGCAGCACAATCCGAATTTATCGGTACGTGATCTTGCCAAGAAGTTAAAACTACCAAAAAGTACCGTGTTTTGAGTTTAAAAATCATTTGACCAGCAGTTAACTGTAGATCGGAAGGTTGGCAGTGGAACAAATTGAAAAGTATGCTCCCGACAAATGGACCAGAAGGTGGTAGCCATTATTGAGAAAAATCCCAGTCTTCCTGTGCAAAATGTTGCTCGCAAAGTTGGGAATTCAATATCTTAGGTTATGTGTCCCTTAACTCAGCCTATAACTCATAAAGTTTTTAAGCTGTAAGCGAGATTCAACTAGTAAGACACTTGCTAAGATAATTTTGATAAGACATTTGGAAGTATGTATCACGAATAGTTACACAACTCTTTTTATAAAGTCAGAAACATTCGAGGGATATGGGTTTAATGTCGGTCTATAAGCACAAATTTGGGTCTATTCATGGATGCAACTTCGTCCCATTCGTTGGATTTATTACCAAATGCAGTCTTTTTTTTACTCATTTTATGAACTAAGGCATTGCTAGCTGTATTCGTTTAACTTAACACATGATTTTACAAAACAAACTAAAATAAACTGCTTCGAAACACTTGAGTATTGTTCATATATGATTTATCAGCCATTCAATAATGAAAACATTATAATTCACTATACAATGATTTTGTTCCTTCGGTTTGTGTTTAGATGAGCCACTTTTATATAAACAACCGCTAATTCATGCATTTCCACTTGAAATTTAATACAACAGGCCATAGTTGGGAACATACAAAAAAATATGTCCCCAACATTGGGTCTACGATTTTCTTGTAAAATCATTGCTATTGTAGCACATTCAGACAGCATTACTTGCTTTTTCGATTCAATTAAGTGCAGTTTATATCACTTGAAGATCGTTTAGATCATCTGTTCAGCTTAACCAGTGAAATCATGACGTCCCAAAAGTTTATGAAATCGAAAATTACGCGGAAGTGAACAACTATATAGGGTGTCCACGATGAAATTGCCACACTATGAAATTGCTCTAACTTTTTACCCATTGGGTAGAATTTAATGAAAATTTGAGTGGATTTAGTTCATAGTGCATTATTTACATCCTGCAAGTTTTAAAGTCCTGTGATCAAAACTCGCGGAAATGGAGTCGAAAGAACAGCTCGTGCGTGATAAAATCTTGCGCATTCATCACGAGAACAATGATCTCTCGCATCGTTCCATCGCTAAAACGTTGGGAATCGCGAATTCCACGGTGTCGCGAGTGATTAAGCGGTTCGAGGAACGGTTGACCACCGATCGGAAGCCCAGAAGTGAAGGAAAAAGTACTCCGTACAACACCAAAAATCACAACCGCGTAGTTGGGGCCTTCAACCGAAATCCGAACGCCTCCGTTCGGGATGTGGCTAAGAAGCTGCACCTAAGCCGAAGTTTTGTCCAGAAGGCCAAAACTAAGGCTGGGCTTCGAACGTTCAAGGTACAAAAGGCCCCTAATCGCGACGAGAAGCAGAACAAGTCCGCCAAAACCCGTGCCAGGAAGTTGTACCTCAACATGCTGACGAAAGTTGAATGCTGCATCATGGACGACGAAACATATGTGAAGGCCGACTTCAAACAGATCCCCGGCATCCTGTTTTTCACGGCCAAGGATGAAGTCAGCGTTCCGGAGCATGTCCGCACTCAGAAGATGTCCAAATTTGCGAAGAAATTCCTGGTTTGGCAAGCCAACTGCACGTGCGGGAAGCGGAGTGCACCTTTCGTGACCCAGGACACGATGAACGGACAGGTGTACATAAAAGAGTGCCTCCAGAAGCGGCTGCTTCCTCTCCTGAAAGGCCCACAACGTCCCAACAATCTTCTGGCCGGATTTGGCCTCATGCCACTACTCCAAGGACGTGCTGAAGTGGTATGCGGACAATAAGGTCAATTTCGTGCCGAAAATGTTCAACCCTCCCAACACTCCGGAGCTCCGCCCCATCGAGAAGTACTGGGCGATTATGAAGCAGCACCTTCTTAAACGACCTAAGGTAGTGAAGACAGTCGAGGAACTGAAGAAAGTATGGGTTTACATGCAAAAAACGGTTGATTCACAGGTTGTGCAGAATCTTATGGCCGGGGTTAAGGCCAAGGTGCGGGCATTTGCGTATGGACTGTAAATAAAATACGAGTAAAATGGTAAAATGAAGTTTAATAGTTATTTCTCAATCCCTGAAAATTTGATGGCAATCGGATGAAAACTCGAATTTTGCGAGTCAATTTTGTGTGTGGCAATTTCATTGTGGACACCCTTTAAGTTGATTAATATTGTCTCTTTTCAATTGCTTTGGATTACATCGGTCATCCTAATAGCAACATGATTATGCTGATAATTGCTAAATTAATGACACATTTGGTACACAGGCCGAATGAAGGAGTTAGGCTAACATTACATCCCCTTACCCTACGTACAAAAAGTGAAGCAATCGCAAGGACTTAAAGCGTGATGACAAGCATAGTTTCATTGTAAAAAGTTTTAGCAAATATTTTCTTGTATCATACTGCACGACGAAACATACGTGCTCGAAGACATTAAACAGCTTCCAGGTCTGGCTTTTTATGCCACAATGCAAAGGAACGCCTTTGCCGAGCATTTCCGGACAAAAAAGGAGCCCAAATTCCCGAAGATGTATTTGATTTGGCAGGCCATATGTAGTTGTGGGCGAAAATCTAAAAGTTTCGTCTCCACCGGCACTATCAATAAGGATGTGTACGAGAAAAATTGACTGCAAAAGTGGTTGCTACCGTTTTTCAGAAGCCACGACGCCCCAGCTCTGTTTTGGCCTGATTTGGCTTCTTGTCACTATGCGAAATCCGTCCAGGAAAAGTATTAGGAGAAATACATGCCAAAAACAGCCAATTCATCAAACTGTCCAGAATTTCGCCCAGTAGAGAAGTACTGGGCTCTAGTTAAGCGGAAACTCTTCGAAACTAAGAAGGAAGCAAATAGTACACATGGTCTCAAGAGAGTCTCGGCGGACGTATCTGAGGATACCATACAAAACCTGACATTTTAATCACCTGTTTCAAATGTAGATATAACTCTTTTAGTCTGAATTAAACAATTAGTTTTGTTGAATTATGTGTAAACTTTTTATTTCTTTTTATATAGTATTATGAATGTACCTCGTCTTTAGTGAGTTAATATTTTTTGGGGTGACCAGTTCCAAGTAAGATTTTCAAAACCATCCAGCTCAATGAAGCTTTATTAAGTTTTATGAAAGCCACTACAAAGCATTTGAAAACCTTTTTTCTCCAGTAAATGCATTAAACGGTCAACTAGCACTGAGGTATTTGATACGGCAAAAAACTTGACCAAATATTTTTCTTGTAGTCAAGATAAATTGCGAAGATAAACTGGCTTTTTGGCAAAACTGTGATTTTTTCCAATCGCCATATTGAAGTATGCAAGTAACTTGCAGAACCGGCCAACTTTGTTCACTTGTAACAGATTTTATGATTCAAATAATTCCGAGCATTCATATTTTTTTTTAAACTGTAAACCACTCTTGGCTTGTTTGTCACCTCAATAATTTTATGTCATTCATTCGCGATCGATAACAGGTTACGAAATTCAAGCCATCGAGATACTCATTTTACGCTACCAAAGTCGCACGTGCACTCAACCTATCGTGGTTCTAATAATTCTGTACAATGTTTGCGAAAACACTCGTGGTCAGTTCTTCATTCGTCGTTGTAGACAGAAATTCGGCGGGAATCAAATCAATCCGCCCCCCATAGCTCAGTGGGTTAAGGCACAGCTACAAACCAATACCATGCTGGAGCTGGCTGGGTTGGATTCCCAGTGTGGTCTAGGAATTTTACGTTAGGGAAAATTTCTCGACTCCCTGGACATAGGGTATGATTGTACTTGCCACACAATCATACTAATGCAAAAATGGTACCTGGCATCGAAAGCTCTCAATTAATAACTGTAGAAGTGCATTTAGAACACTAAGTTGAGAGCAAGCAATGAGCGAATTGTGTAAGCAATAGGCAGCCAATAGGTTTTATGAAGGTTCTCAAGTGGTCATAACATCTTTCGGCAAAACATTATCATAATCTTTATGGTCTTATAAAGGTGCTACTTACTTATTTTCACAACTGACTATACAGTGGAACACTTTGTACAAACTTCGGCCTTAGCATAGTGGAATTTCTGGTAGGCAAAACTAAAATTGTTACTTGGGATCAGCCTTGGTAAAAACACCAGACCGTTCTACACGAGAGCCGAACTTGACTTAGCAATGGGCGATCTCGATCCGTTTTTTGCTGGATCGATTTTTTGGGCTCGATTAATCGATATTTTGGATCAATCTAATGTTGTTCGATTTTTGACTGAATCGAGAGAATCGAAATTCAAACTCTACACGCTAAGATAAGAATACGGAAAAGTCGGTTAAAAATACCGTAAACTGCACAAAAGTGCACATACTGAAATTATCGGTAAACATCGGTAAACGGTATTACCGAAATTTCGGTATTGTTGTAAAGCAGGAAAAGACGTTAACAATTACATTTTTCTACAGTTTCTTTAACCAAAAGTGCTTGCATTTTAAACATTTCAAAATTTAGGCCAAATCTAACGATAAAATTTACAAATCCACGTTACTAAAATAATTGGTAAAATGAAACGTTTTTTTTTCGGTAAATTTTACCGATACTTTGGTTAAGTATTGGTTAAATGAAAACCTTATTTTCGGTAATATTATCTTAGCGTGTAGTATTATTTTTCACGAAATAGGTGTTTTTTTTTTGCAACATGTTTTTGTTACAATTTCCATGACGCGTACACAATAAAAACATTGTACATTGCATATGTGAGTATTGAGTGGAATATTGTAGCGTAGTTAGGTCATCCTTTTCAGTCACACAAGAAGAACGAATAGAATCGGTACAGAAGCAGTTTTTACTATTTTCCCTTCGTAAATTAGGTTGGACAAGGTTACCTCTTCTGTATGCTTATCAGCATCCGATCATTAAAAGAGCGCCGTGAATTTGCATTAGTTTCATACGTAAATGATATTGTTGCGCAACGCGTTGACTCAGTAGAACTTTTAGCAAAACTTAATTTTTACATTCCGTCCCGGCAATTACGAAATAGAAATATATTTACTACAAGCCATCATCGCAAAAATTACGCCAAATTTGGGCCTCTTAATCAAATGATAGCAACGTACACTAAGCACCGGGAAAATGTTGACTTCACTATGACTAAAACAAAATTGAAGCAATACTTCAATGCAATTAGATAACCTAAACATTAAAAATATACACCTGATTTGTTAGTTTTTTAAAGGCATACTATATATTTAAGAAGTGTAACATAAATTTGTAAATATTATTGTAACAAAACGGTCTGATTGACGACACATAAAATAAAATAACATGTTATTACAAGCTGCCAGACCTATTCTGAACGACATTGATCAATATCAAGAATAGCCCTCACCTCGTACTAGGTACACCTTGAACTTTGACATTTCTTCACCTCACTTCCGCTCTTTCACTTTGCACAGCAAACCTTTCGCAGTGTCACCTGCCTTTTTGGTGTTTTTACGATATTTTGTCTGCATTTAAAAAGAATGGTTGAGAAAAGTTATAAGAGGTAGAAGCTAAAACCTGAGTGCATGGCACGCCTGACATTCATGAGTTCGCTGGTTTCTCTGATGGCAATTAATTCACACGAAGCTGTTTTCTGTACACAGATAAAATGAAACATTGAATGTTCTGCGTAATCTAATGCACATAAAGGGAATGCTAGATTTGACAGAAAATAATGTGATATTTCATGTAAATTTAAGCCAGATAATGCCTGAAACTAGCCTGTTGTATGAAAGATTGCAAAAATTGTTGTATGGCGCATGAAGGATTGCAAACAGTTTCGTTGTTTACGCCTCCTTTCGCTTAGATTTAAACGAGAGGAAATGTTATGCGCTTGTTAACATTTTTTTTTATGTGTAGAACAATGAAACAAAAGATCAAACATGGAATTTGCTCTCTGAAAATATTACAAATTACCTAAAATTTGTAATTATTTATATATATTTCAAATCGATTTTCCTCGAATCGATTCTTCCGCAGTGGATTCTTTCTCGAATCGATTTTTTCGATTGTGGGAATCGATTCAGCAGAATCGATTTTTTTTTGTGAAAACTGCCCATTGCTAGCACTCTGAACACACCATCATCTGGCTGTAATTCACCGCTTCAGATTCGTGCTTATAGATGAAACCGCAACGCAAAGGACACGACACGTGTGTACACGCTCGTGTATTGCTTTGGACACCGTGTTTGATTTTTGGAAAAATACACGAGCCGAGTGGTAACGATACAAATAACACCCAGTATGACAGTGGTTGCCACGGATAGAGCAATGCTCGTCGGATGATTCTACAAATTTGACAATTTGACTTATTGGTTTGTTTTCTTGACTGTTGGGTGACGGGCGCATAAGTTGATTGAGTTTAACAAGCACGGCACGGTTAGAAAATAAATAAACCACGCGTGTTTTTTGCAATCGGACACAATCGGAAACACTCGGCTGTGGTGTTTGCCGAAACATCAATCACGGTGTCCGAAGCCAAACCACGTGCACTGACACTGGTGTTGTACTCACCGCGTTGTGTGTTAGTCTGGAGCAGTGCTGTAAATAGTCATCTCGACCCAACGCGCTAAATTTGCCAACAACTCGTTCTCGTTATCGTTGAATATCATTTGAATATAACAGTGAATAAAACACTTTCTATATAATAGTTAGGGCAATGCACTGTAAGACAAAGTTGTAGAATTTTTCAAGAACTACATTTTTTTCATACATTATATTCATAAATTCAGCTGTTAAACCAAGTTATCGGTAAAGTAATCCGTTTTCACGAAATGACTTTTTACAACACTGGTCTGGAGGCACGAAGTCAAAGTTCAATGCACGCGCTGGCATGGTAAAACGAAGCTCGGCGTGCAGTGTAGTGTTTGGACATGGGTGCTTTTCGAAGTGAGTCGATACTATTGACTGGTAGTGTATGTGGTAGACTCGATTTGAAAAAAAGATCAATTTTCATTTTTTGTTCTGCGCAAACAATATTTTAAACTGATAGATCAGCGTAGCACTCAACAGCAAATAATAGCCGATTTTGTGCACTGCGGTTTTTTGCAAAATAAAGTTCACACGTCAATGCTTTGACCCTTGTTGCAAACCGGTGAAACTGACTTTTATGTAACTCAATTAAGCCTTTATCATGATTCTGCAACCAATTATGTAGGATTTGTGCTGCTTGGGTGAGTTTCGAAAGTCGAGATTCAATCCGCAGTGCATACGAAGTGAAGAATGGAGCTCTTTTCCCAAGCAACACAGCTTGTATTAAACAAGTTGAAAGTACTGTCAAATGATAAAAACATGTTATAAATAAAAATGTATAATACTTTATTTCATACTTTAATACGATGTAAAAAGCTCAAAAAGTGAAGCCTTATAAAACAAAAAATGGAAAAAATATCCTCATATCAAAAATATAACATCGCCACACATAGGATTTGAACACTAGTCCTTGGCGTGATAGGCTTGTAGCTTCTTTGCTAAGCCAACTCCGATTGTTGAAAAGTCATTTTTGAGTATCTCTTGGTTTGTTTCCATGGCGGTGAAACCACAATCTTGTACAACAAATTCATTGTTAATGAATAAGAACACACACCAGCCATTGTAATGAAATCACAGCATTATTTAGAACTACCCATTATCAATCAATCTTGTCCTGTTCTATGTTTTCAAATGTATGGAACTATGTTTTTAAGAACTATAATAAGGTATTAATCACTTGCAACAGTGAAAAAATTGCTTTTAGCTCGATCGTTAGTCAGAATACGAGAGATCTAAACCGCTCCGAATTTGACATGTTTTGTATTACGTTTAAAAAGCATTTATAAAAACATTCAATTATTAATCATTCTAAAAGATGTTTCTATGTGTTACTTGAGTCAGTTGACAACCATGCGTAGCGTAACCATTATTATTTGATATGATAATACCGAGCAACCAATATAATTTCGAAAGCTGTGTCACATTATGCAGCTTTGATTGACATATCATTGTTTATAGTGGATATTTAAAACAATAAAAAAACAGTAAACCATTATCCAAATAATGTGGTTTTGTAGTTTTCATATTTTAAGTGTGTGGATGTCGTAGTGCCAATAAAGTTCTGTCCAGTTAGAAACCGGAAAGACTTATTGCACGGAAAGTGGCCGCTGGAAGAATTATTTTACGGCGGTTTGTCACCTAGGCACCCACTTTCTGTAAATTTGCTTTTATGGACAAATTTTCCAAAAAAAAAACTGATGATTTGGCAAGGGATCATGCAGCTGCGGAGCAAAGACCAAAGTGTTCGTGACGAATAAGACGATGGACTCGAAGCTGTACAAGGAAAAATGCCTCAAAAACCGTGTACTACCTTTCACTAAAGTTCATATAGGTCCCGTGAAGTTTTGGCCAGATTTGGCGAGTTGCCATTACAGCCGGGAAATCATCCAGTTGTACCTCGCTAATAACGTAGATTTCAACGATAAAAACATAAATCCATCCAACTGCCCGCAGTTCCGGCCCATCGAGAGATTTTGGGCAATAATGAAGCGGAGGTTTAAGAAAAGTGGCAAAACGGCTCCGGACGCGAATCAGATGACCAAAAAAATTTTCATTAGAAACGAAGAGAAATGATTTGTATTGATTTTTTTTCCTTAAAGAACAGTGAATTATTATTGTTTTGATGTATAAAACTTATTTGTACGTCAATCCGTTACCGAGATACAGATGATTTGTTTTATTACGGATTCTAAATGGACACCTTTTTGTTTATCTTATCATACACACAAATATAATAGACTCTCATATCCTAATAAGTCCATAATACAATCTTGACTGTATATCAAGACCAATTTCAATAAGATCTACAATGCCATCCCTTAACATATACGTCGATTCATTTATGGTGCATTTCCACTGGTAGACTTCGATTATGCCATCCGACAAATTTCCCTATTGCACTTCCTTTTCCGTCTGGAGTAATTACTTATCAGCATGAGTCTTCTGTATCGCAACTCATCATCTGCTCAGTCGTCATCAATCGTCACCGTGAACCGTTAGAGCCAAAGACACTCCTGACGACTGCAGCTTCCAGTTCCATTTCCGAATCATCCTTTCAAAACCGGATCGGTTTTACAACAAGTCTGCAGTTGAATGCAACTCCAGTTTGCCGCCAGAATCTGGTTTTCTTTAGGTCACGAAAGCACGGAAAACCACGGAAACATTGTTCCTGAACGGTTACATCACCCTGTTGACTGGTTTTTATCAGCTCTCTCCCTCGCTCATCTCAGCCCCATTCTCGGGCCTCCTTGGGTTTGCATGTGCGAACGTGGTCTAATCAAATGATGCGATGCCGGTTATGGCCGAGTGGTGAATAGATGAAAAGAAAAGCACGAGCGAGGCAGATCAAAACAGGAACGCTTTACGGTACTCCCATCGATGGATGGATGCGTGGCTGGATGGTTGTTGTGTTTCTTCATTAGACTGGCTAAGGTGCAGCTTGTTCCGATCTTACGGTGATTTTTTCCTCTTCCTTCTATCTATGCTTTTCTTTCATGATGCTGATGATGTAGCTGCCTGTAGCGATAAATAACGAATATGTAGGTCAACAGGTTTCTTGGTTGGTTGGTCGGTTCAGTTGCGTTCGGTGGTCGGCCAGCTCCGGTGATTTGAGTGGGGAGGAGGAGTGAACATAACAAGCAGGTGCCAGAACGGGCCAGAGCCTATGCTTCTCGGATATGGAATGTGGTTTTGCCCAGCGGATGCATAATTTCTGCTGGCATCAACTGGTGCATGAATAGTGTTATCTAATGAAATGCAGATGGAGGTGGTTCAGTGTTTTGACGTGATTAACAATTCTTTTCTTTTTTTAGTGCTTTTATATTTTTTGATTGGGGGGCAATCAACCAGTGAAACCAGTAAAATATCGAAGAAAAGAAACGTTCCTAATTTACCTCAGTCACCAACCGTTTCGCTCGATCATGTCTAAACACAATACTCCCTGCCTTGGCCATCATCGGCGAACCGGAACACAGTAGTCAAGCCTTCTTTATCGAAACAAGGCTCTTCGTTCCCGTGGCAAAACACCGGTGCTGATTATCTTCCCATTAACCTACCGCTGTCAACCTGTTGACCTACTTTTCATCATCATTTGCCTTCAGCGCTCAAACGTTAAACGGCTACTGACCGACAGTTCGTCATCGTCACCGTCCGCGTCTTCAATACCTTCTGCCTGATCGATGACAGAGCCATTGAAAAAAAGAAAAGCAAAGAAGAAGAGTCATGAACCAGTCTTCCCGGCCATATCCCGGTTCAATTAGTTTTTTGTTGTTTTGTTTCCGTTATCGCTTCGAACAAAGCTTTGAAAGCGTTAAGTGAAGACGGACTCATCTGTCGATACCGATCAACAGCGAGCACCGGATTGCCGATACGATGGGCACATAAATGGGCATGTTCGACGCTCTGAATTTCCCTTCTCCGATTCAATCATTTTCGACTTGGTCATGGATCCAATCACATTATGCTGGGTAATAAAATCTAATTAATTAGATTAAAAGCTCCACTCAGTTGTCACATTGATTTCTTCGACACTTTGTTAAGAAACATATATAATCCCGTTAGGACAACCCTGTTTGAGCGAGTTTGGAACTGAATTTTGGCTCTACATCGTCTGTAATTGTTATTATCCATCAGTCGTTTACGCTTTTATGGGACTCTTTGAATTAGAATACAGAATTTTCCCTATAAATAGTTATAATGGGCAAAAGTCAAACTTACCCCCGGTCTTACTCACATCAACACAACCGCACAGGTCCGTTTTATTAGTACCTGGTTTAAGGGAATGCTCCGTAAGCTTTATCTTCTGGCGAGTCGTAAAAAACAGGAGCATGGCCACAACTTATTACGTGCGAAAATAGAGTTACATCTAAGGTCTGTAATCACATTGATCCGGACACCTTCAAATCATTGTAACTTTTAAATATTGCACAGGAACGAAACAGTGCGCGAACGAATTATGTCAAGGCATAGGCAAATCCTAATTTGTCAACTTCCAGATTACGAATTCACGAGAAAACATGTCATAAAGCCTAAACTTGAAACTTTACAGCAAAATGATGTTCTACAACATGGTTTGTATCACTAAGACCCATTTTTTGATGTTGGTTATAATTAGGGTGGTCCCCTTTTTCACGAAATTACAAAAACTAATTTTTTTATTTGCAGAAATCGACATTTACACTCTTGAGCAAAGCTGTAGCGCAAAAATTTCATGGAATTTTCATAAATAATTTTTTTTTGTAATTTAAAGCTGACCGATTTAGAGCATGCTTCTCTCATCAACTTAGGGTGTACCATGAAAAAAAGGTTTTTTTTTGCCCTAACTTTTTTATTTCAATTCCCACCGTAAAGTTGGGAGTGTTCGTGGTGTTTCAACGAGTTTTAGAACTTCTAAAGACGCGTACTTTGGTATACAAGCTTTGGCGCTAGCAACATTTCCCTCGTCAACTTGGGGTGTACCATAAAAAATTTGCCCTAACTTTTTTATTTCAATTTCCATTGTAAAATTTTGTTGCAAAAAGTTAAAGAACTTTTAAAGGCGCGTATTTTGATATCATAATTTTACCGCTAGCTTCAACCAATCAATAGTTATTGCAGTATTTCTTCCAAAACTATCCCAGATTCAAATGAAATTTTCTCAAGATACAGAAATAACATATCTCTAGTTTTCACATATGTCGAGCAATATAAGTTGCCCTTTCAAATGACGTCTTCAGTTTTTTTTGTGTTTTCCCCAATCATAGAAATCAACATTTGAAAAGGGTGTATTTTTTTAGAAAAACTTCAATGACTATTGATTGGTTGAAGCTAGCGGCAAAGTTTGTATACCAAAGTACGCGTCTTTAAAAGTTCTAAAACTCGTCGGAACACAATTGAAATAAAAAAATTAGGGCAAAAAAACGTTTTTTTATGGCACACCCTAAGTTGATAAGGGAAACATGCTCTAAATCGGTCAGCTTTAAATTACAAAAAAAAATATATATGAAAATTCCATGAAATTTTTGCGCTACAACTTTGCTCATGAGTGTCTATTTCTATTTCTGCAAATAAAAAAGTTAGTTTTTGTAATTTCGTGATAATGGGGACCACCCTAATTTTAACCAACATCAAAAAATGGGTCTAAGTGATACAAACCATGTTGTAAAACATCACTTTGCTGTAAAGTATGTTTCCTCGTAAATTCGTGATCTGGACCATAGTGCAATGTTCACGATGTGCTCAAATCATCTTCGGAACGTTTGACATTGGAGAGGAAACCGAGAAGTGACAAAAACATTGGACGCACTGATCCTGTCATGGACCGAAAGGTGAGCATGAGCATGAGCATGATTGACCGCCCAAGGTTGCTACTCCGTTGTTGCCAGATCAGCTGTTAATACACAGAGAACCAACATATGATGCTTGGGACTACCATGTATCTTCAATGTGTAAAAACTGGTGATCCCAGACTAAGGCAATACCGGCGCCGGCCCCGCCCGAATGCAGGTCAAGTAAGGAAAGGGTAGGAATATGTCGACGTGATACTCGCTTTATTGGAAGCCGCGGAGTCTACTGCACTTCCACGAGAAGTCTCTGGGATTTTGGATAACAGGATTGGGTGGCAGCAGGGTTCGTTTTGGTTAACGATAAGCTGTCTAGTGAATATTTACACATTAGTACCGATATCCGATTTGGACCGATTTAAACCAACAGTAAGGATGCTATTGAGGCCACTCACAAAGTGTGATAGTGGTTTTCATAAGGAAAACAAGGTTATTCATCTCTCAGCCAACTTGGACCGATCTACACCAACAGTACGGATGCCGCTGGAGTCACTCACAAAATGGGGCAGCGGTTAATTTATTCCAAGATAGGGTGGCCCGACGGGCATGGCACACGAATAATTTGGATCACGATTAATTATGTACCTCACCGACCCATCTTACCCGACGAACCACGAGTTCTTATACTAACTCAATCACTCGCGCAACGAACAAATGGGCAACCGAAACAATAGACAAAACACTACGCCTGATAACAAAATATTGCGGAACAAAGTCGCCACAACCGATTCAACCGATTCAACTGATGGTCGACGCAAACCTATTGAAAATAAAGCCATATATATAATAGCCCTGTTTGTCTGTCCGGTGACAAGCCAACCAGACGCTGCACGCGGGGAAATTCTCAACAAAAAATAAAATATTTGCACATAAATTCTTTTTCACTATCAGATGCAGAAAACAAAACCAATGACAACCTTAGACAACCAAACACAGCATTTGATGAAAAATATCACAGACAACAGACGTTGAAAATTTGGATTTTTTTTTAATGCAGAAAAGAATCTTTCACTCTTAGACAAACCGAATTCAGCATTTGCTGGAAATAACACAGACAACAATGAAAAACGCCGTCGTTCGACAAGCGGGCCCACATGTCAAATACGACATGAGCGCCGCCGTGGCCTATCGTCAATCTACTGATTTTTAATTCAACCACTAAAATCAGTAAACGATGGAAACTGTATTGAGTGTCATATCGGTTTGTCTGTGCCAAGAAGATCGAGCTGCCTTGCACGCTAAGCTCAGTTTACCCATAATCACAAAAAGTGCACATACCCATTTATGGGTAAAGGTAAAATTTACCCATATTTGAGTATATTTGTATGGGAAAAAATGCTCAAATATGGGTAAATCGTAATGTACCCATACATGGGTATGTGCACTTTCCGCGATTATGGGTATTCTTCACCCATATTTGGGTAAACTGAACTTAGCGTGTGGAGGATGCTTTGTTGTTAAATTTTGACATTTCGTGTCGGTCACCATCCTCATCGCAGCCAACTTCACTCCGATGCTCTTTACACGGAACCATAAATCTACCCAAATTTGAGTTGTTTTCACCCTTTTCACCCACCTCAATGGTTGTAGGCCAATATGTGTAAAGTGAACATCGCGCTGGGTAGTTCACATTTACATCCCGTGAAAAATGTTTACTCTCTCGGTAATAAACTTTACCCAAAACTAAAACAAATTTTGAACGCAAAATCGAGAGTCATTGCGCCAAACATCCCGGTGGGTTGAGTACGGCTTGCTCTATTTTTTGTGAACATTTCGTGAAGAGAAGAGAGAAAACTACCCTATATTTGATTACAAATTTCAAACGCTTGCTCAATTTTCGGTGTTTATAATTAAAAAAAAAATGCATATTTTTCTTCCCATGCGCACATTTTAGGTATTTATAACTCAAAATTTTGGAAATTGTTTTTTCTGTGTAAACCCTACACAACGTGGTACTTCAACGCAATAACTCAATTTTGAGTAAAATTATATACATTCTGGATTTCGCATTACCACTACTCAATTATCCTCAGCTTTGGGAAAATTTTACAATCGGGTGAGTAAGTATTTTTCACGGCTCTCAAATGTAAACTACCCAGCACAACTATGTTCACTTCACTCAACTATACTGCCGTGAAACGCATATCAGTCCCATATGAATAGGAAATCAAGCAAAGATGGGACTGATATGCGTTTCACGGCAGTATAGTGGAGGGTGAAAATAGCTCAAATTTGGGTAGAATTATGGTTCCATGTATCGGAGCGAAGTTGGCTGGTAATCTCCACGAAACGTCATAATTCAAAAACAAACAGTCCTCAAGTTAGTACCTTTGGTGGTCATTACCGAAAACACTTGCCACGGACGCTACTGCGTCCACAAATAAACTAGTTTATTAATATAGATACAATGGATAACAATTACCTGTCTTGCTACACGTCCTTGAGAGCACTTACCACCACTCAGGTTTTTGGATTTTTCGTTTAACGTTTTCTTCTTAAAACTTCGTATACTTATTGTAGTGAATCATCCGAATCATCACACAATTTTTGCGAATAGTTTTGCACAAATTTTACACTTCGCATTATCAATGGTAATATTTCATATTTCAGTATTTCTCAAATAATCTACATTTCGAATTGAAAATTACACGGAGTCCGATTTACAGCACCAAGTTCGAGTATACGCTATCTTATTTTCACTGCAGTGATAAACACGAAGATGATGTATACAAAGTGAGACGCGTTCCTTACTAGTTCGTTGCCTTCACTTTGTGGGTGGTTCGTTTCAGAAGGTTAGAAAAATACGTCAAAACATCGAGTTTAAGAACCGATTCAAACAAACAGCAAGAATGCCGCTGGGGTTACTCACATATGTGGGTGGTCGACTTCAATGTTATTCAAAAGTACGTTAAGACATTGAATCTGTAAACTGACTAAAACCAACAGCAAGAATGTCTTTGGGGTCACTCACAAGTGTGGGTGGTTTATTTCAGAAGGGTTAAAAAAATACTTTAACAAAACGAGTCTGAGAACCGATTTAAACCAACCATAGTGATGCTGTTGGGGTCACTCACAAGTGTGTGTGGTTCACTCCAGCAGGATACAAAAATACGTTAAAACATCGAGTTTGGGAACCAATTTAAACCAACAGTAAGAATGCCGCTGGGGCCACTTACAAATGTGGATGGTTTATTTCAATGGAATACAAACATACTTTGTAGCATCGATTTAAACCAAAATTTAAATGACGTCTCACACACCACAACATCGCCGTTTCCGGCATCGCGATTTGCGCTGAGTTTCACATTATCTCTCGTTCTCACACTAACACCCACAGAGTTTATTATATTCATAAATGTTCACACACACACACACAAACTGATTTTTGTACTTGAACACTAAGCTACATGATATCCCGGATAAAAATAACAATACAATTACAATTTAATAATATTCAATAACAACGAAATCTATTGTCGACCATTAAGGAGTGTATCGAAAAGTAGTTATAAACTTCCAAATAATAAAATAGGCATGAAAACATGGTTAAAATTAACATACTATTTCAGTTTATTATAGCTTAACATGTTTACAAAAGATCCAAACGGAAAAACTAGTCATCATGTTCATTTCTGTAGAATGCCCGTACCTTTGATTTGACACCTGCCATCAAATTCTGCACAGTGACCTTTGTGCACTTCCTGGATGCCGCTGCCCAATTTTTCTTAAAATCGGTCATGTTTTGGGACACTGTACCATCCTTCTTAAATATACGCTTGACTATTGCCCAATAGCGTTCGATCGGTCGCAACTGGGGACAGTTTGGTGGGTTGATGTCTTTTTCTACGAACTTGATGTTATTCTCCGTCAGCCACTGTAGAGTGGATTTGGCGTAATGTGCCGATGCCAAATCTGGCCAGAAGAGAGGAGGGACTGGTGCTTTCTATACAATGGTAGCAACCTATTCTTCAAACATTCCTTTTGATAAATCTCAGCATTTATAGTTCCTTTTGTATAGAAAATTGAAGAACGCAAGCCACATGTGCAAATAGCTTGCCAAATGAGCACCTTCTGACCGAATTTCTCCATCGCAACAGTCGTATCTGCGGTTGGCACACGTTCCCCAACAGATTTAGTATAAAACTGCGGCCCCGGTAGCGTTCTTGAATCTTCTTTAACGTATGTTTCGTCATCCATCAAAATGCACTGGTCGACATTGTCCAAAATGCAGCTGTACAGCTTTCGAGCCCTGGTTTTGGCACGAGACTTTTGTTCCGGAGTTTGTTTGGGCACTTTCTGCTTTTGTACGTCTTCAAGTCATTCCTGCGCTTGATTCGTTGAATCATTCCGATGCTGGTCCTGAACTTCTTGGCTAGATCGCGAGTAGAGGCAGATTTGTTCCGTTGAATATAATCCACAACTTTTTGGTCCAAATCGGGGTTGCTGGAGCCGGGTTTCCGGCCACTTCTTGGTAAATCCTTGAGGGAGCACTCCTTACCAAACTTTTCGATGATGCGTTTTACACTTGCCGGGTGAACATTTACTCTTTTCGCAATCTGGTTGTAAGTAACACCCTTTTCGGTGCACCAAGTGTGCAGAATTTTCTTTTTAGTCTCAAATTCAATTCGCGACATTTTGAATACAACTTTATCAACGGAAATGAATGAACCGAATAATCATTTTTGACATGTAAACAAAGCAAATGGCGCTTACACGCTAAAAATATATACAGTAGTTTATGCGTAATAACGCATCGAATGTTTATAACTACTTTTCGATACACTCCTTAATTTTACTGTTCATGTATCAGACAAATCAAAAATGCACATTGTAATAAGAATAGATCTACTATACATCCGATATGCTAGAATTTTCAACAATTGTGAAATAATACAATTAATAACTAACTCAAATTTGTTCAGAAGATGATATTTTTATTGTAAGATACATAACATCCCCTTATTCTTATTGTTGATATCTCCAATTAACAATAGATTCTAAATAGAATATTGTAGAAACAGTAAGTCCTAATTTTATCTTATCGTCGCAAACAATACCATCAATCGTACAAAGTATTGATTCTATTGTATGGTTACAATACATTTTATTGTATATCTAAAATATTTTATTATTCGGGATAGGATGATGAATCTGGCATCGGCCCCAGTAACTAACTACCTGTCATGGACCAAAAGGTGAAAAGGATAGTACCGAAAAACCCAAATCGCTCCATTCTGAACGGTGGCTCGTAAAATCAAATCAACGTTTTGGACTTAAGTCGTATAAAGTAAAAACAGTTCCAAAATCGCAACGACAAACAGAACTTGGCAGCAAAATCACGGGCTCGACGTTTGTACTGCGAATATTTGACGAAGTTTTCATTCGTTGTTATGGACGATGAAACTCATGTCCTGAAGGATTTCAAGCAGCTTCAGGGCTGGCTTTTTATTCAGCAATGGCCAGAAATGCTACAGCTGAGCATTTCAGAACGAAGAAGGCATCGAAATTTCCAAAAATACCTTGTGTGGCAAGCAATTTGCACGTGTGCAAAAGAGTAAATCTTTCGTTCTATCAGAAAGAGTGTCTGCAGAAGCGATTGCTACCTTCATCAAAAGTCACAAAGAAAAATCCTTGCTTCTGGCCTGATTTGGCATCATGCTAATAGCATAAATTGTAGGGAGTGGAGTGGACAAGTGAACATTGTACCAAAACACATCAAACCCGCCAAATTGCCCAGAGCTACAGACCAATCGAGAGATATTGGGCTCTGATGAAGCGGAAGCTTTCTAGAAGCAAAGAATCAAAGACATCAAACATTTCCAGAAAATTTGGACAATGACGGCTTCTACGATTTCTGAAGAGTCTGTACAAACCTCGTGGACGGAGTTAGGCGCAATGTTCGAAAATTTTCATGCAAATACCGAATAACTATGTTTTGTCTTCACGAATTGTTAAAACACATCCCATGAATCTGAAATTAACAGCTACGACGGAAATAAAATGCGAAATTTATGTTTTAGTCATGTTTTGAGGTAGTCTGATTATTGCGGATACAGACCTATGCACTCATTTACGTGATCCAGTGATTCTACGAACCTTTTTTCTACATTTGTTGACTTTTATGTTGCTTTCTATCAACTCTTCATCATGTCCACAATTGTGGACAAGAGTTTTATTGCCGCGTTTAATGTCTCCATGTTGACCACGGATCAATTACAGGGCACGCGATTCTGACCACCGACAGAGAGAGAGAGAGAGAGAGAGAGAGAGAGAGAGAGAGAGACCCGCTCTCGGAACGGTCAACAACTTTGTAACTTCCACACTTTTCGTTTGCCAATCTCATTCTCCTGCGAAGCCGCATCTGGTATTGCCTTCGTAACAGGAAACAAATTCCACCGGACAATAAAATTTCATTTGGTCCACCCACCGTGCTGGGGCCACAATTGACGATCTGCGGCTATCATAGAACAGCACATGCTGCTTATTGCTCTGCTGGGCGGCAAAAACTACCCTCCATGGAAGGAAGGCCATCCACCTCCAGAGCGATCCTCCTGTTAATCCCGATGGAAATGATCCGTTTCGGGCAAATAAAAAAAGTATGCGAGAAATGGGGAAAAGGACAAAGCATGTCGCCGTCGTCGTTGTCGCGGCATGGCGGTCATTTTCGTTTGCCTTCGAAATGTCTTTGGGGGGCTGTGCAGAACCATAATAATACTATAGCGAAAGCATAGTCAAATGAGCATCTTCGGCGGCGAGTGGAGACAAACAAAATTGTAATCTTCATCATTTACATAAACATCACCACCGCCGTCGTCATCATCATCATCATCATCCTCATCATAGTCGGCCGCGGTTGATGGCTGAGAGTCGCACTGTGACAATAATATTTTGTGTATTTCTCTCTCCCTCCCTCCAATGCGTTAGTGGTGTGTGCGGTTTTTTTTACGATTAGAAAGTAATGGTTCTTTGGTAAGTGGTTTCAGGAGTAAGGCACTGACTAATTCGTCGTTAAGAGCAGAGGAATTCAGAGAAATTCGTTGTTGGAGAAGATATATCAAAACTTCATGGAAACGTCAAAAAATCATCAGAATCCGTTAATCAGAAAATTGAACCACGTTCGCTCGAGTGAAAAAAAAACTATTTTGTATAGTGTTAATTGTTAAGGCTGTATGAGACGTGGCTGAAAAAGATGAAGTGAAAATGAAAATGCACCTTTATGATTTTTAAGTAGTTGATAATGTCTAAAATCGAACCTTACAACGTCTCCAACATATACTCATGCACCTTTTCATCTCGTCGTTATGGTGAACCAACAGTTCATACACTATCTATGGATTGGTGTTATCTTGCACTGTGTTTACACATACCATTGAAAGTTCTGATTGCTTATTTTCATTTAGTGTCCATCTTTTATCATTGATGAGAGAATTTTGTGCTGTTGTCTAATCTAATCTAATCTAATCTCACACTAGCGACGCCAATTTTTGAAAGCATCCTGGAAAATGAGGACATCTTGAATGCATCATTTTTCTTGTCACCGGCCAGGCCAACTGCGTAGCATGTGCCGCAGACAGGACTCTACGATATAGAGCGTTTCCAGAAAGAGTGCCTGAAATCCCTCTTCTACTTTGAATCAAGGGAAGGAAGAAAGCTTGAACCTCCCGTACCAAATGCTTCCTTATAGAAATAAATAATGTGAAAATTTCCGAGTGTCCAATCGTTGTCCTTGTTTCGTCGCCTAGGTCTTTGCCGACTGTTCCGGTCCGTATTAACTTCTGTATAATTTGTAACATTGCTTTTTTGAAGGGCGGCTTGTTGGGCCTTCTTAAACCCCCTGTCTCGGCGGAGGACAATCGTGCACAGCACTTTTTAGAGTCCCACGCTGGCACAAGGACGATGATCAGCCGCTCCTAACATGGAGAACAGACGATGTTTTGTGGCTCCTCTAACATGGAGAATAGACGCTCAGATAGACTACACCCTTTGAGAGGGCAACCCCCCCTTCCCATTCAGCATATGACCAAGGTTCCACCGGGGTTGGTTACCCGATCTTTCCTATGGTTACTCATACCCCAGTAGGAGACAACAACATATGAATACCTAATTTTGATCTTGATAACTGGCCTTGGTATTTAAGAGCTCAGGTTAAGAGCTAAAATACCTAAGCAAAATACCAAAGAATTGCAAGCAAAATATCTCTCGAATACCAAATCTTGTTATTTTGGATACCTGAGAATTCCTGAGAGGTACTATTTTGGTATTTTTTTTACCGAAATTAGGTATTCGCAAAACATTGTGGGAACAATTTTATGGTATTATCCTTAGGTATTTCGCCTCTTAATCTGAGCTCATAAATACCAAGCCCAGCTATCGAGTTATTCGGTTCTGATCGGGTACTGAACAAGCTATGGCAGATTATTCACGAATATGGATTTCCGGTAAAACTGACGCGGTTGGTCAAAGCAACGATGGATCGAGTGATGTGTGTCGTCCGAGTATCAGGGACACTATCGAGTTCCTTCGAATATTGGAGAGGGTTACGGCAAGGAGATGGATTGTCGTGTTTGTTGTATAACATTGCATTGGAGGGTGTGATTTGAAGAGCTGGGATAGACACGAGTGGCACGATCTCGAGGAAGTCTGCCGAACTATTCTGCTTCTCCAACGACGTTGATATCGTAGCACGTAACTTTGAGACGATGGTGGACACGTACATCAGACGTAAGGCTGAAGCTGGTAGGATTGGGCATGCGTTGAAAAAATCGAGGTAGTAGACGAACTCGTGTATCTGGGCTCATTGGTGTCCGCCGATAACGACACTAGTAGAGAAATACAAAGGCACATTATGGCTGGCAATCGTGCCTACTTTGGACTTTAAAGGACGCTAAGATCGAACAAAGTTTGAAGGACCGTAAAATTGACCATCTACAAGACATTAATTAGAACGGTAGTCCTCTATGGCCATGAAACATGGACATTGCTGGTGGACGACCAATGCGCCCTTGGTGTCTTTGAACGGAAGGTGCTGCGTACGATCTACGGTGGAGTGCAGATGGAAGACGCAACGAGGAGGAGGCGAATGAACCACGAATGGCATCAGTTGCTGGGAGAACCTCCCATCGTCCCATGGGTTGGGCATATCGTAAGAATTTCGGAAGCCCTGTTAAAATGGTTCTCGGAAACGAACCGATGGGTACAAGAAGAGGAAGCGCGCAAGATGCGAATACAATGGAGACAACTTCTGTGTCAATCAGAGGCCACACCGGTCTTGGTCTGATTGGTAAAGTAAGGTAATATGAAAATAGGTACAAAGATTAGTTAATGCTCCTTTTGTCTGTGGGTAAACTTTTGGCGTTTGAAACAAAATTCCGGCAAGAATTTGTCAAGGTTATTGCGCAGATGTCTTCTAAATTTGGCAGAACGACAGGAAATTGGTGGAGAACCACCTAGTACCTCATAGCATAATGTCTAGAGGCGAACCGGAAGATTTGTTGAGCTACCTTCTCCGATGAGAGAATTTCGTGCTGTGGTGATGTGGGTTTCGGATGATGAACCTTGCAGAACCTGCAGAACCTGAATGTAAAGCGAGATTTTGTGTATCAAACCATTAGACTTCCTCGTTGGATAGCCGGCAAAGATCTGGCTGAAAACTTTCAGCTAGGACTCAACGAGTGATTAAGACCTTCAGGGAACGAATTCGGAAATTCAAAAATCACAACGCTCTGTACGTAAGATCAACGTTTTACATTTTAAAACGGTAGTTTCGCATAATGAAGCCAAGCTTAGAAGTAATGTACGGGAAGGATGTATACGTGTTTCAGCAAGACGTAACGCATTCTCATACAGTGAATTTGGTCCAACACTGGTTTATTTGACCGACTTTTTGGTAAGGAAAGGATGGCTTCCATGTTAAACAGATCTTAACTCTTTGGGGTATTTTGTGTGAATATATATGCTGTCGAAAATATACGAGCAAAAGATGTCTACTTTGGTCTAGTTCACAGTCGTAATCCTTTGAATTTGGGATAGGCCGCTTGCGATTACGATGATAATGCCGGAATATTAACTGCTTTGATAAATCGAACTGGAGATGTTGCTTTAGACGATTTATCATTAGATTATTTTTTTGAAACAATTCAACCAGTTATGCAAAAAAACGAACTAATTTCGTCTACAAATGTTAACTTCTTAAAAAATTGTTCATTTTCATTACAGCGATAAAATTGTGAAACGCTATTCATGTCAACCACAAAAGTTCGCAAGTATTTCCAGCGTTCAGGAAATCCTTTTACAATTGAAATCCCAGAATCCTGTGAAAGGGCATTAACAAAAGACAAGCCAATATCCGATTCTGCCCGCCACAAAGCCAATGCAGTTACAACACTACAGAAGCCCTCAGCTTAATGTTTGGGCTGACCAAGGATATCTCCAACCAGGGACATCGTGAAAATGTCCAAACCGGAATACTCCTGGACCGGCTCTAGTCAAACTTTTAGTTTCAACCACGACAGAATTGGCAAGGAATTCCTCGAAAATTAGCCAGACAACCCACTACTATCACATGGTGTCTTCTTAAACAATGTTTTCTTTATAAATTCCGAAAAGAAGTCCTTTATACCTGTATACCGCGCACAGTGATCGGAAAAGCCTTTTTTTCACGGCGAAATTAATAACTCCTAAAGGGTTTGTTTCAGAATCATGGTGTCTTCTTCAAAGTTTTGAACGAAACCCAATAGAAGGGTGATGTCAGAAGCAAGTTTGTAGGGAATATAATTTCAAGCAATTTTGTGCAAGAAACTATTTTGCTAGCTCTTGATTCGACCATGATAGAGCTATTTTCCTATTTTAAATCAGGGTGTCTCTGAAAAATGAGTATTTACTTTAACTTTTTTGTTTCTCATTTTGAGAAAAAGTTATTTTTGAACAAAATACAGAGAACGTAATGGCGCACATTTTTGATGTTCAAAGTTTTTTAATACAACTTATCATTTCAAAGTCACAGGTAATTTTAACTTAAAACATGCGTTTTTTTCTTTTCGACCTAATGATTAATATCATCAAATTCTTTGATGAAGTTTGCAGAAGCAGATAATTTCTCATTTCCGCGCGAAGCGCTAGGAGCGGATAGTAATTTTATTGCTAGAACGCATAGACATGAAGAGAAAGTGTATTGATAGTTCCGTATAGGGTAACGGCAGGCTTTGAAATTGAAAGATACAAGATTGAAAACGAGCGGAGGGCATTTGAACGATAGTATCCGATCAGGCACGTAACCCTTTGTCATACTACCACATGCAGGATAGGCAATGGGGGAAATCCCCTTGAAAATGAAGAATTAAGCTGAAAATTATGAATTTGAAGGTTTGGTTACCATGACAACTCGATTTTTATACTGTTTCAATCATGATATATAGTAAAACCATCGATATTTGTTTTGAGCATAACTTTCTAGCAAATGGTAGTGGACGTATAAACTGACTACGACTTGAAAGCTCTTTTAATGTACTATTAGAAGCAGCCAATTTTATCTTCTCCTACCTGTTCCTTAGTGTGGTACAGCCGTCAAAAATACGACGAAAAAAAAACGGAAAAAGCTCAATAACTAATCCCACTGCAATAATGCAGGTATAGTATTTTCTCGAAAGTTTTGTATTTAGATGTTTCAAGTAGCTTTGTAGAACAATAGGTTGTCATTAAAATTAAAAACAAAATGTATCGGTGAAAATGCGTTCTTGGAGGTTAATTCTTATAAAACAGTCTCTATCTCCAATTGGGTTGAACAAACAATTTATATGTCCGCAGCAAAGTTATTTATCTTCTTCAACTTTCCTGAAGACATAAACTCTCTATCTCAAAATCCTAAAAAAAAATTAATTTTTATCTCACATTTAGGGGATTGATCACAAAATTCATGCTGTCAAAATACGAAGCTTGTCATATCCATTAATTTTGCCAAAGATGCCATCACTTTTTTGCCAATCAAGGTGGCGGATCCGTTCCTGCCTGGACCTACCCCGCATGGGAATGTGTGGCAAAGGATTGTGTGCTTGTTTTCAAAAACTGATGTTAAAAAGCCCTACGCTCAATTTCAAGCTACTTCTATTCATTTTCACATCCTACCGGACGCTAGTGGACCTATCGATACTTTCTCTTCACATCTTTGGTTCTAGCAGAAATTTCTGTCCACTACTGGGATCCTATGATGATGGGAAGATATTTTTAATTTAAAACATTATTATTTAATTATCGTACTTGACATAATAAAACATAATTAGTAATATAAACAAAGTAGCTATAGTGATGAGCTAATCCTTTATTTTTTATTTATTTATTTTCAGGTGCGTAAGAATGTAATATTGGATTCACAACAGAACTTTAAAGGTAAAATGTTAAAATAAACGAGAACCAGGTCAGGACCAGGTGAAAAGTAACCTCCTTGGTTATGAAGAAAAAACCAAATGTTTTTTTTTTTTATATTATTCAATGTAAGCTTCAATTTATATTTAATTCAGCTCAATACACTTATTCCAGCGATTTTCCTACTTCTAGAGCATGAGTACGCGAGGAAATCGCGTTAGCTGAATTCCCAAGTCAATAGATTTAACTTCAATGTGACTCAAGAAGGCCACAATCAAGTCACTGTTACAATTTTTTACTGTTTGCTGTTAATGGGTTTGTTATTGATGAGCCATCTTTTTGAGGTTTGGGAACAGATAACAGTCCGAAGAAGCCAAATCGGGTGAATGCGGTGGATACGGAAGGAATTGGAGCCGTAAGTCCTTGATTTTGGCCGAGGTTGTGATGCTCTTGTGCGCCGGCTAATGTCTTGCGAGGTAGTCTACGAAGAGTATGCCATGACACTACTAGAAAACTGACGCCAAAATCTTGTTGATCCTTTGAGCTTTCCTGGGTTGCTTCAGAGCACTCATACCGACTTCAGTTCATTGCGGAGGAACTCATGCTGTTCGCTGGTATGTAATAGTGAATCCAGGTTTCATCTTCAGTTCCCAATCGGTGCCAAAAGTCCTTCCGATTCCGCATCAGCAAGCCTAAACACTCTTTCGAATTGCTCCCGCGTTCGTGTTTTTGGTCAGGAGTAATGTAATGAGTTTGTAATAACACTTGAAAATCAGATAACATATAGTTCAGCTAACCATTTATTCGACATTGTTATTGTTTTTGCATTGTATTTACAAACTTAGCCTTGGTAGCAACTGAGATATTTACTGCAAAAAAAGGTTAGAGCACACGAAATTCATTATTTTAAAATTTATTCTCAAAACACGGATTGCGGCTGTCAAACACAATCTTATGTCGTTTTTGGTTTTAAACCTGGGTCAGATCTGACTCTGACTCGCAATTACCGAACGAATACGGATCCAGAGTTGAGTCAGTATGAAGGAACTAGTGCAAAACATAAACCTAGACAAACCTAACCATTTGATTTTGACAGTTCATGTTTGTGTGTATTGGTTGGACTTCGAAAAAAGTTGACAGCGAACCTCATCGATGCTGGGTCGGATCCAGAGCGGATCCTGATCCGACCCAATTGAATAATCACAAGACAAATATTTGACATAAAGAAAGAAAATTTCAATTTGAACATGGCCACTTACATTTTTGCCTATTCACAAATTCATGCTGTAGTCATCGAACGAACAATGCTCGAAAAACTACACGCCAAACTAATAAAGTTATACTTTCATGGCAATACAAACTTTACCATATTGGTTTTCCGGATCCGGGTTTCCATGCTGATGTCGCTTCAAATTCCATACATTTTCACAACTACGCCTATCCCGTGGTGGAAAATAAAATTGTTTAGAGAGCCCCTTAACCAGTTCATCGTCCCATATCAACAGGGCCGAATGGGAAATAGTGAAATGGATGACTACTTTCGAACCGCAAACGTAACCGAAGATAACCGAACCGAGAAGAATAAAGTTGGCTAAAATATGGCACATACAATATCTAAAACTGTATCCATGGGAGGCAACAGTGGCAAAAAGGAGAAAAACACTAAAACCGTATGCATGCACCGAAGATGGAGTCTCTTTTCCTTCTTCCTTGCTTGCTTCAATGCAAGCCCCAGTGTACATACACTGACTGCTAGTTCCAGGAAGCATTTTCCTCCATATGTCGGTCGCACTGGGCACCGAGGCAAAGGCACGGACAGCTCGTGGAATAAATATTAAACTACCAAATGCATAAAATATAAACCACAAAATTTGTCATCATCCCCTTGGCGAGGAACCAAGAGCAGGAAAAAAAGTGCAATTCTGACTCTTGGTTGGTTGAGCCGGGGATAGAAAAACTATATGTTTATGAGTGCCATTCCAGTCACTCATCCGCCAACGAGATGCTTGGGTGATGGAACGGTTAAAGTGATTATTACTATTATTAATTTGTATAATTTGACGACTGAATGCAGGTCAAGTGAAAATGTTCATGTGGATATTTCATGTGAATTTTTGTACATCCCTAAGTGCGTGGAATACAGAATGTTACAGTTTACGCCGCCACTCTCCGTCGCGCACCCTTCCTTCGGTTTTGTTCTCTATTATGGATGAAAAATTCCATTGAAATTTATTCATTGACTGCTGCTTTTAGCACGGCTTCGCGCTTCTGCGTAAGGACTATCGTGTGGACTAGGTTTTCTTGGGATGGGAGATGGTTCTGTGCTTAAAGCTGTAGCAATAACAACATGCGGCAGAAGTATAAAATTACTTGGAAGGTTAGTAGCTGAGACAATTATTTATATCGGGATTAAGCCCTTAATACAGCGTTAAATGTTTAGGTCAGAACGTAAATTAATGTTTGTTTGTATGTTACGCATTATGTTTGATTATGTGACATTATAAAATATGCATTTTTTTTCATGTTGGGGACATACTGCAACTCCAACCACAGATTTGATATTGTGTCGTGTCCTCTATTTATTTTTGACATATTATCGCAATGGTAACTTACTATTTTGCGTAACTACCACTACGGCAGTAGGCAACTATCCCAAGTACTAAATTTCTTATGAAATGTACTACTTGATTGGGAGCAGCGTCCCAGACCTCACAGGGTGCAATGAGCCGCCTGTCAAAAAATCTGCATCGTTTATTAAATAGTGCAACAAAGTCACACATTAAATGCTTAGAGCTTTCGCTCTCACGCCCAAAAAAGCGGCATTAACCTTCATGTATTTCACTGATCATTTTCAGGTGATATTTGCTTGGACAATGTCCTGTCGACCGATATCAATCCTGAACCACCTGGCGAATGTTTCTGAGAGTCTACTGCAGAATGTGCTGTATACTACTTGTAAAATTGGTGATATCTGAACAGCAATGGCTTTGTAAAAAATAAGCGGTCGACGAACCCCTTGACTTCCACCCACATGATCATTGAGTTGGAGACGCGACCTCAGGTTGATGCCATCTACGTAATCACTTTTGCTCGATGTCAATATTCTGTTGTGTTCGACTAAAGTTTAAACAAGAGGCCTCTAGAGAAAGTTACGTCGAGCTAGGACCTTGGGTAGTTCTGGTTAGTAATTTGTGCTCCAATAAGGCACAGTTGTGACAGTTCCGAACGTGTTCATGTGGAACTAGTTCTTGTTGTAAACTTGATCTAGATATTCACCGCCGACCGTGCAAACTCCAACAAACAGATGGCACTACAAAATCAATGACGATGACAGATTGTGATTGAACCATTGGAAGTGAAAAGAGCTCAAATTCAGTTAGCTAATGTATGTAGCGCGTGGAAAACATTTTCGGGCTGGATGAAGTGGCAGTCGCAGTACTGGATCGAGTTTGTTGAGTTTCTGGCGAGTAGCAAGGTGAGAGGGGGTGGATAGTACCAGCTCAAAATTAGTTATTACAGTTATTAATTCAACAAAATTAATAAGAGTAATTGTTCGGAATTCCTGTTATCTGGGCAATTGAATGGTTTCCTTTTGCCGAATTTTGTAACCATTTTATTCCGATGTCTGGGAAAAGGAAATCTTGTTTAAAATTGCAGAGGAAAACATCTTTTGGCTTAATAAATTAAGGAAACCCCATGTTGAAAAGTTACTTTCAAAGATCAGCGATATTTAGAGAAAATAAATAAATAAAGACGCAATCCTTGAAATTTCAAAAAATTAAAAAGAAATTTACAACAACAAAAATCAGGAAATTTCTATAATGCTAATAAAAAATTATGCGTATTCAGAGAGATATGGAGACATTGAAAACGTCCAGATCGTTTTAAGAAGTGTTTAAAATTTTCCAATGTTTACATTGCGTTGTGACGCGTTGCGTTAGTAATGGAGTATTTCGTAGATTGCATACTGAAAGCTGTGGCTAACACCATTACGTTTATTAAAAATAGTAAGCTTGTGAGGATTTAGACTTTTCTACAAATTGAGCAGATCAGAATCAGAACACGAAAAGTAACATCGCATTGAGTCGATGCAAAAGGCAGTTTTGATAACAACGTCACCCAAAACGTTTTTACTGTCAATCTTCAGATCGCCAGACAGTCAAACTGGTCGGCACAGAAAATAACTGGCTAGTCAAAGTTAGACCATTTTAAGGCAGTTGGCTGGATGAATGTGACTCCAGTAGGACGCAACATGAAAAACGGCCTAATTGCGCCTGCTACATCGATTCTATCTTTATTTTCAGACAAACCACACTGAAAATTTATTTTTGCAAATTTGCTTTCACTCGTTTCGAAACATGGATTTTGTACATAGAACCAATGTCTCGTAAATTGTATGAAACATTCATATTGCTTGTTATCTAACAAAATGCTAGCATTACACCTTTTTTGTACAATGCACACAATGAATTTCGTGAAGACCAGCCAATCGCTGCTTCTCTTTGGTCGTACTCATGAATGTTCGTGTTCCTGCTGGGATGATGGGAAGCATTAATTTATCCCAAAATAGAAATGAAAGCGCTGTCGAGAGTTAGAACCTGATGCACAATAATCAACCACGGACTCAATAACAGCTCTCTCTGAAAATGCAGGATCGAATCCCATGTCACGAAAAACTTCTCGTTGTATATATTTTATATTTTGAGCCGATAAAGTAGACCTGTCAGTCGTTCATGCAACCACCAGAGAGGCGTTTCTTTTTTATTGGTAACAAATTACTCGTAGCTCTTTGTATTGTCTTCGTAGAATGAACAAATGTTCTTTCTTTGTCAACAAATGCTTAGTGCTTGTGACAGTTGCGCGTGTGGCATTAAATACGAAGGTAGCTTCTTAAAAAGTACAAATGAGTTTCGTTGCTGAAAACAACGAATAGATTTGTTAGTGCAACCTTCGATTTCGTAACATAAACGAAAAATAATTTTCAGTGCATAAAACTGTTTAACCATCGGAGTTGCATAAGAACAGAATGAGTTTCTGCGAACATACACAGCTTGTTCGAAACAATCTCTAGAGCTTATTTTCTCAAATTTCAGTTAATCCTATCAAATGTTTTATTTCGACTTTATGAACTCGTAAAATGCTGTTTTGAAATGTCGTATTTGTACTCAATCATATTATCTCATTATGGTTAGTTGAAAGACCATTTTAAAACCATTTTGCCTCCAGTAAAAGCATTAAACGGCAATTTGGCATCGATTTTAAAACGGCAAAAATACATGATTTTAAAACGGCAAAAATACATGACCAAATAGTTTTATAGTAGTCATTGCGAAGATAAGTTGGCGTTTTGATAAACCTTTGATTTTTTTCCAAACATGGAAGAATAAATAAATAATTGAAATGCGTAAAAATAAATGCCCCAAATTTTAAATGTAATGCTAATGAATTGTAGATTGAAGAGCAATATCGACATAGATTATTAGATTAGATTAGATAACCTAATTGAATCCTATTTAATTTCAGGTAATTCTTGATTCATTTAACGAATATATTAGTTTTAATTTCTTTTTTGATGTTGTAAACTCGCATAGTTTCCTAAGAAATTTTCAAAATCTTTATGATACTATAGAAGTTTAATTAACTACACACTTCACGGTTTTCATCCGGGCCATCTAGCAAGTTGGCGTTTCCAGCAAAGATGCTCGAGATAACTTCAACGTTCGGATGATGAACCGTTAAGTTTTTGAATTATCTCAATACGCGACGCTAGTGTGCATGTGGATTCCCTGAATAAGCTGGATCGAGAGATTCTGTCCTTCTTGTAAGTTGGCGCTTTCGTCAAAAATGCGCAAGTGATCTAGACCATCTCATATAGTGAACCTTTTAGTTGTGAATTATCTCCTAGCGTGGCGCTAGTGTGCATATAAAGTTTCTGTTACAGTAATAAAAAAAATAGAACAAACTGAAACAAACATTTAAAATATATTTGATTCTTATTTGATCTTTATATTTGATCACTGTATTTGATCACTTTATCAAGTGAAACGGGAATTTAAATTTTCTTAGTTTTCCAATAAAAATTGCTCAACTAATACGCTTATGAAAGTGTTTTTTTTTTCAAATTAATTTAACAGAAATAAAAGTTCCTGTCTGAATCCTGTCTAGCTAGTATGCTGGCGTTTTTAACAAAGATACGCAAGATAAATAGGCTTGGATGGAACTTTTGGATGATGGACCATTTCGTTCTGAATGACCTTACTACGTGGCCACCGCGTTATAGGAAAACGCCCCTCCCCTTTCTTAAAACGCGGTTTCCATTAACGGTTCACCATCCAAAAGGCCAAGTTTTTTTTTATTTGCTTTGCTTTTATCATCGAACAATTTTGTAATAATTTCTTGATAGATAATAGATATTTGGAAATAGTTGCAGCTATGATTTACGTGTTTTTATAAGTTGATACATTTGCTGAACCTAATGGCGTATTTATGCAGGAAAATACTATAAAAAAACCTGCTGCTATAGCTCAAAGTTAGGGGACAGTTATAGAGAGGAAAGTTGCTGTTTTATTAAAACTACTCGCTGAACACGGTGCGTGCGCTGCTACGCTTGCAACTAAATGAAGGAAAATTTAATATAACTGGCACGTTTATGGTTTTTTTAAATGATTTTTTTTCTTGAATAAGCAGGGCTCTTCTATCAAAACATCATCAAATCAAACAAAACAAACAACATCTATCAAAACATGCTTCTTATCCGAAAAACACACGTTTTGTGTTTAAGTATCCTGGATAATTCTCATTTTTGGTAGAAATTTGTGTTTCATTTGTATGAGAGCCCTCCCTTCAAGAGGGGGGTGGTTTCTCAAACCACCATACAATCATTGCCTTCAAAACCCCCCACATTCCAGATTTGGTTCCATTTGCTTCATTAGTTCTCGAACCATCGCACTGGGCTCATCGATTATAATAATAATTATTTGAGTTTCATTTGTTTGAAGCCCCCCCCCCCTTTCAGAAAGGGGAGGGGTATTGAACTACCATAGAAACATTCTTGCCTTCAAAACCCCCCACATGTCAAATTTGATTCGATTTGCTTGATTAGTTCTCGGGTTATGAAGAAATGTGTGTCTCATTTCCTTCCTGAGAGAGTAGGGGTCTCAAACGATCATAAGAACCTTCCCCAGCCCCAAAAACCCCTTCATATAAATTTTCACATTGGTCGGTTCAGAACTTCTCGAGTCTATAAGGGTCTGACAGGCAGACAGACAGACAGAAAATCATTTTTATGTATATAGAAATCTAGCCTCCAAAAACCCCCATATGCTAAGAAGGTTTCATTTACTTGATTAGTTCTCGAGTTATGCAGAAATTTGCTTTTTATTTGTGTGAGAGCCCCCCCCCCCATTTAAAGTGGGGAGGGGTGGTGAAGTGCCATAGAAAAATTTCTTGCCTCCAAAAATCTCAACATGCCAAATTTGGTTTCATTTGCTTCATTGGCTCTCGAGTTATGTTAAAAATTATGTTTCATTTTTATGGGAGTCTCCCCTTTCACAAGGCGGAGGGGTCTCAAACCACCTTAGAAACATTTATTTCCTTCAGAAACCTCCACATGCCAAATTTGGATCCATTTGCTTGATTTGTTCTCGAGTTATGCAGAAATTCGTGTTTCATTTGTATGAGAGACCCCTTTATCAGTAAGCGAAGGAGTCTCAAACCACAATAGAAACATTTCTTGCCTTCGAAAACTTCCATATGCCAAATTTGGTTCCATTTACTTGGTTAGTTATCGAGTAAGGCAGAAATTTGTGTTGTTTTTGTATAGAGACCCCCCTCTCTCCCCCTTCTAGATGGCGGAGGAGTCTCAAACTTCCATAGAAACATTTCTCTCCTCCAAAAACCCCCACATGCCAAATTTGGTTCCATATGCTTGATTAGTTCTTGATCTATGCACAAATTTATGTTTCATTAGTATGAGAACCCCCCTCTTACAGAGGGCGGAGGGATCTCGAGTTACTTTAGAAACATTTCTTGCCTTCAAAAACCTCTACCTGTCGAATTTTGTTCCATTTACTTGATTAGTTCTAGAGATATGCAGAAACTGGTGTTTCATTTGTATGGGAGCCCCCCCTCCCTACCAGAGAGGGAGGAGGGGTCTCGAACTATCGTAGAAACATTTATTGCCTTTAAAATCCCCGCATGTCAAATTTGGTTCCATTTGCTTTATTAGATCTAGAGTTATTATTAAGAAATTTTAGTTTCATTTGCATGACAGCACTCCTTCTAGGAGAGGGGAGGGGTCTCAAACTACCATAGAAACATTTTTCGCCACCAGAAAACCCCACATTCCATTTTTTTTCCATTTGCTTGATTAGTTCTTGAAATATGCAGAAACTTCTGTTTTATTTGTACGAGAGCTTCCCTTTATAGAGAGGGGAGGGGTCTCTGACTACCATAGAAACATTGCTTGCCTCCAAAAACTTCCGCATGCTGAATTTGGGTTCTTTTGCTTGATCAGTTCTCGAGTTCTGCAGAAATCTATGCTTCACTTGTATGGGAGCCCCCCTTTTCAGAGAAGGGACGGGTTTCAAACCATCATAAGAACCTTCTGGTGTCCAATACGAATAAAACAAAGCAAAAATCTTGCCAAACGGTCCTTCCGCTCGCGAGTTACATCGTGACAAAGGAAACCCCAACTCATTTTTATTTATATAGATTTTACTCTCGTTTAATCAAAATATTTAATCATCGCCAAGACTCCTAAATTTTCCTCGCACATGATCCATTAGCTTCTGCACAGTGGTACTTCCCACCATTTTGACCACTTTTGGCCAATCTTTTTTAAATTTTTGGATTTCGTCCGCTGGTTTTATGAATTAAAGCCCAAAAAGTCTCGATTGGCCGTTCATACGGGCAGTTCGGCGGATTCATGTCATTCGGCACGAAACATGCATTTTGACTTTTGTACCATTCTAAAGTGTCCTTTGCGTAATGACATGACGCCAAATCAAACGAAAACACTACTTGACCTTCGTGCTTCGTGCCTGATCATCGGCAATAATCGCTTCTGGAGACATTCCTTAACGTATTTCTGAGTGTTCATCGTCTCCGTTGTGATGTACGGACTAGATGTTTTACCACACTCGCATATTGCCTGCCAAACCATAACCTTCTTACCAAATTTTTCGGTAAAAATTGCCTACTCCGTTACACATACGTTTCATCGTCCATTATAATACATCCAGAATTTCTACACAATAACGAATCATAGACTTTGCGGGCCGTGGTTTCACGGACGCGGCCTGTTTTAGGTCTTTGGGTTTTTTCTGCTTCCGGTATGTTTTTAGCCCAAGTCTTTTTTTGGCACGCATGACGTTACTCGACAAGGTCCCTAGTTTTTATTCGCAACATCTCGAACGGAAGTCGCTGGTTTTCGCTTGTATGCATCCCTGATCTTTTAATCGATATCCGGACTAACAGGACCGGATTACCGACCAGTTTTCGGCGCATCTTCAAACGTACATTGTTCTCTATATTTTCGAATCGCAGATCGTACCGCTCCGACGCTTACACCCTCTTCCTTGGCCAATTTTCTCAAGGAGAGTCCGCTCTCCTGCACGATACTTTTTCGTTGTTCCGGAGTAAGACCGCGCATTTTCATAGGTAACACAAAACTGAACCCTTTTTTATGCTATGACATTCAGAAATGTGCAAACAAAAGGACGCAGCCAAAACATGTTGAAATATTTCATTATATTCAAAGTGGCCGTTAAAATAAGGTGTGCTTATACTTTCTGGAACAGTCGTTATGATATGGTTTTGGTTTTGATTTCTTTATTAAAGAGACTTACAGCCCAGTGGAAATATTGAAATAAAACTTATTTGATAGCTCAACATGATACATGGTACTAAAAGGCTCCAACAAGATCGAGCAAATTAATTGATTTTAACCGGATTCTGATAAAATTGCTCGTAAACTTACAAAATTAACAGAAACTTTACAAGACATTGAGGTGCTAATCAGAGAATAATAATAATGGTCAGGAAAATTCAACAAACAGTAAATCATAATCATTGAATTACTCCCATAATCAAACGACGAATGATTTCAAATTATAGGATCAAATCTAAAGCCTGTCCACGTTAAATTCTGGACACATTCTGTGTAGATTTTGAATTATTTCACGGATTGCTGAAACGTTTCACTTATATGACAGTTGAAACTCTCCACTTTATTTTGTGGTACAACATGTTAACATTCTTGTTATTTTTCAGTAAAATTGCGTCGAATTAAGTGGAAGTGCGCAAACGCATTTTGTACGAACGACAGAAACATCCGAATTTCTCGGTACGTGATCTTGCCAAGAAACTAAAACTACCGAAAAGTACTGTGTTTTGTGTTTGAAAATCGCTTGACTGTGCATCGGAAGGTTGGAAGTGGATCAAATCGAAAAGTATGCTCCCGGCAAATGGACAAGATGGTGGTTGCCATTATTGAAAAGAATCCCAATCTTTCTGTGCAAAATATGACTTGCAAAGTTGGGAAGTCAAAATCATGCCTATAATAAGTGAAGCAGAGGCAAGTACTGAAGGCGTACAAAATGAAAAAGGTGCCCAACCGTGATGACAAGCAAAATTCTACTGCAAAAAGTCGTGCTATGGAGCTTTACACCAAATTTTTGCAAACATTTTCTTGTATCATTATGGACGACGAAACATACGTACTCGAAACTTTGAACAGCTCTCGGGTCTGGCTTTTAAACCAAAATGCAAAGATACGCCTTCGACGAGCATTTTTGGACAGAGAAGTTGTCCCAATTTTCGAAGAAGTATTTGATTTGCCATATGTAGTTGTGGTCGAAAATCTAAAATTTTCGTCGCTACAGGCACCACCAATAGAGATGTGTACGAGAAAGAATGTCTGTAAAAGCGATTGCTACCGTTTATCAGGAGCCACGACTGTCCAGCTCTGTTTTGGCCTGATTTGGCCTCTTGTCACTATGTGAAATCCGTCCTGGAATAATATAAGGTACAAGAGGTCAAATACGTGACAAAAACAGCCGATCCACCAAACTGTCCAGAACTTCGCCCAATAGAGAAGTAGTGGGCTCTAGTTAAGCGGAAACACTTCGAAAATAAGAAAAAAGCAAATGCTACCGATGATTTCAAGAGAAAATGGAGAATCAACACGGCGCGCGTATCTGAGGATATCGTACGGAAACTGATGGCGGGTGTACCACAGAAAGTTCGAGAATTTTACAGAAAGAAAGATTGACATCTTAATCAACTGTTTCTAATGTGGATATAATTAATTATGAATTATGTGTGAATTTTTTTTAGTACTATTATTCTCGCGTTCGAAATTAATCAGATAAAATTTAATAATTTTTCACCTTTCTCAGGACCAGTCAAGTAGCAAGAATTCCGCCGAGGATACGATATTTCCTCCACTGAGCCAGCCACGTATCCGTTTATCCTTCTTCTGCTACATGCATTTCACCACAAGCCTTTTGTTTTCCCCAAAGCGTCCCGGTGTTTATAATCATATCCGGATGAACGTTGAAAACTTCTACCTAGCACACATACACACAAAGCCGACCCGAGGTGGATGCACTTGGTTGGTGGCTTTGAAAGGGAATGATACAAGCGCGGCATTCTGTCGAAGGCACAGTTTACACAGAGTCTAGTCGCCCGTGAGGGATGCCTATAGAATGCACGTGGGTTCAAAAACTCCCGCAAATTGTTACCAGCTATGCGATAGTAGAGAGAGAAAAAAAAAAGTTTCATTTCAGAGGAATCCCAGCCTCGAAACTGGAAAATAGTTGTATCTAACATGACACAGGCGATGCTCGTTGTCGGATGGAAAATTGTTGGGAAAAAGAACTCCGCAAGTAAAAGTTTAAATTGTTCCCAACTGGACGACACCGACGTCCACAGTTCAAACTGCATTATAGCTCGATGACTAATTTATGGGCGGCAAACAGTTTGTCGAGTGCCGCACCCAAGCCAGTAGGAGCATGATAACTCACTGTAAGAACAAAAGTGTGCCAGTTTAACAATTAACTCTGGCCGTCCGTTCGTCACTCGGAGGAGGAGGAGGAGCTGGGACGATTTGAACACAGGTCAAGCGTACTGATTGTATAATAATTCTCTCGAACGTGGAAAACTGCATTCTCAAGGCATGGACAACTTTAATGATTTCCATAATTTATCAATTACGCTTCGATAGCACTTTCGCGATTCAGATTGTTTCGAAGTTTCGCTCCCCCGCTTTCGGGAATGCAGTTTGCCATGGACTGGGTTGAGCGGTAGTTCGACGTGTTTGAGTGTAGTTTACGATGTAATCGTTTGCCAAAGAACGATCTGAAGTAATTTCTTTTTAAACTGATGATTGATAAGTCTAGAAGGAATTTGGGATTGCAAAGCAATCTCTCTTTAGTGATTTGACATGTGAAATCTTCATAGTTTTAAAGTTATTAACTTCATATGGAAAAATCGATCAAGACTTACTTTGCGCGATAACTACCGAAAACACCCAAACACCCCTTCCCAATAAATGTCTCACAACTTGTCTCGACTAACGTCTGGCGTCTCCGCTGGGCCATCTTCTCCAAACCACGCAAGAGCAAAACAAAAGAAAACGTTTTCTTTACACAGAGTTCTGTTTTGATTTGTTGCTTGTTTTGACTGGCTAAATACGACGACTGAGACTCCCGGTTCTCCGTGCATCTTTCAATTCACATTCATTTCTGCGGCACATTCAGAGAAGGGAATTCACCGCAACCCACGTCTGATTTTGATTCGAACGCACACGTCTGAAGAACAAAAAAAAAAGACGAAAATGAACCGCAAAATCCGCCCATACTGCGGGGAAAAAAATGATAATGACGTTATTATGCTCAACTTACACCCCATTGACTTCGACGGTTCCTAGGAGGTAAATTTAAGCCGCCACCAAGTGTTCCCGGTTGTTGATTTTCTTTTTTATTCGGAATGCGAAATTCAAGCACCGAGGATAATGACACGCTGGCAATAACAGGACCCCAGTTTCAGACTCAGAATCATGATTATGGGAATGGACATGAAACTTTGTTTTCGTCAAGTTACACCGCTTCACTTACCAACATTCACTCACTCACTCACTCACTCTCTTACTCACTTACTTAGTGAAAAGAGGGAGGCGTTCAACCCATTTCCCTAATAGATGCTGATGGAAAGAAATTTCCACATCTTCTTGAGCAATTTTTCATCGTCTTTCATTGCAGCACAGATGGGGTTAGGGGTGAGTTTATGGAGCACACATTCTAGATACTAGGGGAGGATGAGTGTTGTTTTAGAGAAAACCCGCAATAAAGAGGTAACGGGAATGGAACGACCCAGAACTTGCCCGCAGGAATGAGGATGTAGGGTAAATTTTTAATGATGTCGCGATGATGGATATTGTTCTATAAATCTCGTTTCCAGTTATATTGCATGCTTTCAACGCTTCAACAGAACGGTTAATCATCATGGCGCGGTGAAAAGAGCAGACGATGATGTCTCAAGTGGAGGAGGTTTCATACGTCACACATGTTTACCTGCTGTGGTACCATTTTCATCCTTGATACTCACGTAATGTCCTACAACTTGTGAACTTTGTCATCTTGCTGAAGTATCTCTAATTTAAATGTTCTTTACATGTAGAAAAATCCAATTACTTAAACTGTGACGAATTCGCGAAATAATTTTAATTTTACCTAAACTTGACAGATGGAAAATAATCGATTAATCGATTAAAATCCCTTTGTGATTGATCAACAAACTTTCGTTAAGATGTCTGCAAAAATTGAGTTTTCGTCTGACAGAAATCAGCTCCAGTATCAGATTAATCGATCATTTTCATCTGTCAAGTTTAATTGAAAATTCAAACGAATTCACGAATAGAAGAATCCAGGTAACGCAAAAGTGAGGTTAAACGTCATTGATGGCGCTTGTTAAAAATGGGTTTTCGAGCTGTCTATGAAAAGTAATTGGGAATTAAAAGATACGAAAATCAACAACAATGACGATACTGACCAATTTCATACAGTATGAAAAATATCAAGAAAGTTATTATCAATTTTAGTTTAAGATACTATGATGCTCAACCTCACTTAAGCTTCACTTGGATTCTTCTACTCTTGACTCTTTTATGCACCCTATTATGCACCGATCGATTACATTTTTTACTATACTAGGTAAGGTGAAAAGTAGTCTTCTTGGGAATAATTGTTTAATGTTTTTAATATTTCGAAATGTTTCGAATGTTTCGAAAAAAATTTGGTCAAACAATATTGTGTGTGAGTCGATCGAAGTTTTTGTGAACAAGTCAAATTCTTTTCCTTTTTCAAGTTCTGAATACTGAATACAGAAGAAATATTCAGCTTAACTTCCTTTTTACCGACTGCGATTCTCCGGGTCTTTCGTTTACCACCTGTCATAAGATTTTGTACAGTCTCCTTGTCCACTTTATTCGCCGCAGACGCCAGTTTGCCTTGAACTGTTTCTCGCTCACAACTGATTTTTGTGTCTTCTTAAGGTTCCGCTTGACGATGGCCCAATATTGTTCGATTGGGCGGAGTTCAGGCGTGTTAGAAGGGTTCTTGTCCTGGGGCAACACTTGAATGTTGCTGGCAGCATACCACTCCATGGCCTTTTTCCGTAATGGCAAGATGCCGAATCTGGCCAAAATAGAACGGAACAAGGAAAAGCAGTAGACGTTTTTGTAGGCACTCGCTCAGATAAATTTACTGGTTGACGGTTCCGATCGCATTGTAAATTTTGCTCTTCAAGCCACAGGTATAGATGGCCTGCCATACCGAATATTTCTTCGCGAACTTTGACAGTTTAATGTACTAATCTGCTAGAGAAATATGTAATAGTTCATAGGAACACCCGAACTATGTATTGATAGCTCATAGTTGTAACCTGCAAGCGATATTTTGACGCTACGATATAAAACTTTGCCCGTTGTCGTGTGTACACTGTAGCGCTAGTTTCTATGTTATCGTAGAAGGCTAGAAACTATTCTATCCGGACAAAATAGTTCATAGTTTGTTGTCGAAGTTTTTTGAAAGTCCGTTTGAATTTTTTGCTAGTTTCGGTTTTCGCGGTATAGGTATTTATATTATTTATTATTATAAAAAACAACCGTGCGTAGTGTAGTTGCTACTCCGTTACTGATCAGAACTAGTGTAATTGCACAGAGAACCACAGATAGAGCTTGGGAGTAGCTTTACATCTTCAATGTACAAGTTCACTAGTTCATTCTATTTATAGATCAGTACCGGTGCCGGCCACGTCCTCACGGTCTTTTGGGAGGGGAAGGATGATTAGTGTGACAATCGTTGGTTAGAGACCGTGTTTACCTCTGCGTCTCAACAATTGTCAAGGGAAGGAAAAAGTTGCGTTAATGAGGCAGGTTATTTTTAGATTCATGGATTCACTGTGGTAAGTGATGCGATCAATGAAAGCGCAGTAGACTGGTTTTTATTTTAAATCTAGTGGTGATAGAAAGAGGCAAGTGACAAATATCAAGGAAAGGGACGGGCCTGGGATTGAACTCCCGACCATCTGCTAGTTAAGCAGAACGGGTAACCATTGAGCTACCCAGCCACACCATGACTTAATTTAACAATTCTACGGCTTTTCACATTTCACTTCCTCAAACGTTTAGCATTGATTCGGTTTTCGCGGTATAAATATTTAAAGCAAAAATTCCGCTTGATTGAGCTGTGGGAGTAACATCCGTTGTTGTGTTGTGATTCCGATCGCGGAAGGAGGTGTATACTTCAAAGTGAATGTATTATTCTGCTTTGCAATTCCTCTTCCAAAAAAGGTCTGGATCAGAGAATCTTGATTCCTAACTAAGTACGAAGTATTTTTAAGATGATAACGTTAAGAGGGAACTCGAGGCAAGCATGATTCTACCAGATCCTTTGTTCAATCTTTTTGACCATTCCGAGGTACACTCACCCGTTTTGAAACCTGAAAAAACGATTGAACCGAAACCAAAGCCAGCAGTGCGCATTTTAAAGCGTAAAAAGTCATCATATGATGAGATGGCGCTTCTCTGTGCACTTCAAATGTCTCTTAAGTTCTTCTATTAACTTCTCTGAAGAACATCTCTGAACTTCCCTGAAGAATTTCCCTGAGCTAGTACTTCGGATTTTCGTCACCCATCTCCTTCAGTAGATAAGCTTCCATTCCCAAGCCTTCACGACGAGCAATCCACGATTTTTTTTAAGACTGCGAGTTTTTCGTTTTATTTGCCTTTTCAATATGATGTACGCAGAAAATGCAGCAGTTGTTTCATTCTCTACCCATAGCTATGTGCCCATGATAACTTCCGGAATGTATTTTTAGAAGCTCACAACTGAATATATGCGACCACCAAGAAAATCAATCTTGTGAACACCGAATAAAGTTATGTGATAGCGCTACGTCAAAAAGGTCTACTACCTAGCTACTATTACTTCATAGCTCATATTTTTGCAAATCTGTTTTTCGAATTTCTATGACTATGACACATATATTTATAACGGCTATATTATAGTGAACTCTATCATAGATTTCAAACGCCGTCCGGCGGCACCTTAATACTCGCTCTTGATGATTTTATTCTTTTTGAGGTAGTCCACAAAGAGTTTGCCATGACAGAAAACCGACGCCAGAATCTTTCCAACCCGTTCAGTCTCCTTGAGCCGCTACAGTCCATTGCATTGTCGGGCACTCGTTCTGTTCGTTGGTGTGTAACAGTGCATCCAGCTTTGGTCAACAGTTACCAATCGACGCCTAAGTCCTTCCGATTCCGCATCAGCAAGTCTAAACGCTGTTTCGAAGTGCTCTAGCGTTCGTGTTTTTGGTCAGGAGTGAGCATGCGCGGCACCCAGCGGCAGGATAACTTTTTTACATGCACTAACGCACCTTCACTTTCCGCTTAGTCAACACCATGTTATGAAATTTTTTGACATCGTCCTCTGTAACCACATCGGAGGGCCTGCTGCTGCGGATTTGATCGGTAGTGGAGTTGTTGCGTCAATACAATTACATTCAGAATAAGCAGTATCAATTCAGCGCATATGCCTTAGCTGAGAAAATACCGCAGATGCCGGATAACCGGCCGCAACGGTTTATGGCACCCCCAGATATCCCGTAACCATCTCTTTATCTATTAACGAACCGTCCGTAAATAACAGGTTCATGCCTATATATGCGGAGGCACTTTCTCCATATGTCGGTTTCGCCTCCTTGGAGTTTGCCCTTGCTCCACACAACTGCCGGATGCACCAATCCACTTTGGCCCATTGTCACAGGCTAGGAATATGGCACATCGCGGGTATCTCTACCCGTTAGGTCTCGCCATCACTTTCTTTCTCTACAGACGGTAGGTCGGTACTCGAGAATGGGGTTCCTTTATAGTAACCTCATGGCTTCGGTAGATACATCTTCAGTTACAACAGTTGCCAAGGGTACTTTACCGCATTCCACCAATAGGGTATCTATAGGCCTCATTGTATTGAGGTTCTTGGATTTTAAGCCGGAATATGCCATGTTCCATAGCTCCAATAGCTCAGGGAAGCGGACATTTAGGGCCTGGAGAACGTTCAACTTTACGTTAACATTGCACTTCACTGCCTTGGCGTGTTTTACAGACTGCACTTTGCGATCGATCGTCACGCCAAGAAGCTTCACTTCCCGTAATGTCTTGACTTCAAGCTCATCGATACAAATGTAAGATAGCCTCGTCCTGTGAGTATGACCGAGGCAGACGCGCATGGTCTTAGACTTCTCGGAGGAAATCTTAAACTCAACCCTCTCTACCCAGCCAATCACATTTTTAACTGTTTTTTGCATTACCAAATACAACAAGGGTTATATCGTCAGCGTGTACATTTTCGAGGATGCGTTAAAACACTGAGTTCATAGCAATGAGAAACAGTGTGATACACAGAAAAAAATAGTTAATTTTAACAAGCGTGTAAAATATCCCCTCGTTTAAATCCAAGCTAAAGGAGACGTAAACAACGAAATTGTTTGCAACTTTTCATGAGCTATACAACAATATTGGCAATCTTTCATACAACAGGCTGGATTCAGGCGTTTTCTGGCTTAAATTAACATGAAATATCCCATTTTATTCTGGCAAATCTAACATTCCCTTTATGTGCATTAGATAACGCAGAAAATTCAATGTTTCTTTTTATCTATAAAGATATGCAGACCATAGTGGAATGCCATTTTCTAGCAACTTTCGTTCGGAGGTTGCGCCAGCGTTCAAGACTCGCACCTTCCTATTGTGAAGCATCCATGTCATATCATCCCAGGTAACCAATAAGCATTAGCATATGCAGTAAATCAACCGTAAATCTGCATTTCAAATGCGACAAGCATTGTTTCAGCATCTTGAATGCTATCTGCTGTATAGTTAAATTGCAAATGCTATTTAAATGCTTGTAGCCTGTAATAAGCATGACGAATGTAAAATAGCATTAATGAAGCATTATTATTGCATTGAAGTAAAGCAGCCGCATATTGGGCCAAAAACGGCATTTACGTTGCATTTTAGGCGACTTAATTGCTTGATGGGCTGCCGTTAAGACGCTTTGGAACTGTTTATTGGTTACCTGTGATGTGCATTGGACAAATCGAGAAATACTCAACATGTAGGTTAACCGATTTGTCCTTGTCCAATAAATGATCGAGCTCGGAGAAGAACGTCTCGGACCCGTAGCCGCCTCAAAATGCTCACTTGACTCCAGCTCACTTGGCAGGCGACGGTTAACTATCTGCTCGAGTGTTTTCCCCAGGCATCTCAAAAGAGTGACAGGTTTCTACCAATCCTTGGCAGCACACTTGTTCAAAACAGGTTGACATTTCTTCAATGTGACTTAATTTGGTCAAAATCAAGTTAGTACCTCCAACTATGACGGTAGTGTGCTGCTCGGGATCCGTTAAGGTTTCATCTTTCCCAGGTTTGAGAAGAGGAATGGCCAACTTTTCTTTCCACACGTATGCAATCATTGTCAGACTTCGTTCAACGTGTCAGATTCGCCGGATTGTCAGACTTCGTTCAACGTGTCCAGAAGGGCCAACCCATTGAAATATGACAGTTTCCTCAGGAGAGGCTAACCAATATCGTTAGGTCCTGCTGCTTTGCCGATACCACGGCACAAGGCCCAGTCGAGCTCCTCTAGGTCGAAAAGCCTGTTGTAGGTTATGGTTTCACTACAAGGAACTTCATTGATCCCGTTCCTCTGCCAGTTTCTTTACACGACGGAACTCATTACTATTATTGTTGTTTACAGACGTCTTGGAAAGTTGGAGAAACGGCTTCAGCGATGAGCTCCGGTTACTTCGTGTAACCGGTTCTATCCACCAATGCAGTGGTCCAGAATGCGAATTTAGCTGGAAAGATACATTTTCAGCGTAAGTTTGAAGCTTTGGAGCAAAATTGTCTTCCAAAAAGTTGTTTCTAACAACAGGGCACTTCTTTCGGTGTGAATGAAAACTAGGGCGGTCCTTATTTTCAGAAAAATCGAAAATCTAACTTTTTTATATGCAGAAATAAAGGCATACATTATTCGGAAAAAAATGTGGAATAAATAATTTCAAGTAACTATGATGGAATAATTTTGTTTGTACCATTTTAAACGACCGAATTAGAGCATTCTTTTCGGTGTACCGACCGAAAAAAAAAAAGTTTTTTGCAGAAAAAAAAGTTTTTTTGAAGAAAAAAAAGTTTTTTGCAAAAAAAAAAATTTTTTTTGCAGAAATTTTTTTTTGAAGAAAAATGAGTTTTTTGCTTTAACTTTTTTATTTCCAATTTACCAACAACGTTGATTTTAGATGATTTTTACAACGTAAATAGATGTAAGTTTTGACTCATAAATCTTGTCGGTATCTCTTACCGTTAGCGAGTAATCGATTTGCTTATAAAACTACGACCATTTCAAATGTGTTTTACTCAATTTAAAAAATAGCCTATCTCCAGTTTTCAGACATGATATGCAATTATTAAAATACTTTTAAATGCTGTTAAAAATTTTTTTTGGTTTGCCCCAACTCGCATTTGAAAAAGGCCTATTTTGTTTACAAAAACCATATTAACTTTTGTTTGACATACAGAGACAATTTTAGCACTCCAAAAGTTGTAACTTTTATTGTACAACGTTGCTGAAAAATTTGAAATAAAAAAGTTGCAGCAAAATAATTGATTTTTATAAGGACACCCTCAGCTACGTAGGAAAAAATACTCTTGTTCGGTCATATCAAAAGGTACAGGAAAAATTATGCCATCAAAGTTGCTTGAACTTATTTATTCTACATTTTTTTCGAATAATGTTTGCCTTTATTTCTGCATATAAAAAAGTTAGATTTTCGATTTCTCTGAAAATATTCATCATTTCATTCACACCACTGGACCACTGTGCAATGGACTTTACCTTCCTCCACAGTTCGCTGGGGCATGTGGCCATGTGGGCGGTGTGAACATCTGATCCCCACCAAGGTACCGATCTCTTACCGCTTCTGGGGAGGGGAGATGATGGAAGGTTCTCCCATCTCGTTCTAAAACAGCAACGACCACCTTGTTCCTCCACGAGCAGTTTCCATGTTTCGTGGCCAAGGAGAACTGCGAACCTGATTCATGTCTTATAGATGGTCAAGTTTGTAGTTCGGTGAACTTTGTACGATCTTAGCGCCCTTCAGCATCCAAAATAGGCACGAGTGCCAGCCATAATGAGCATTTGTAGCTCTCTGCAGGTGTCCTTATCGGCGGTCACCAATGAGCTCAGGTACACGAATTCGTCTACCGCCTCGATTTCATCACCGCATTCATTTTGTTTTCAACGCCAATCCTTCTAGTCTCAGCCTTGAACCCGATGTTGCGGGTTACGATGTCAACAATGTCGGCGAAGCCAAAAATTTGGCAAATTTTCTTGAAGATCATACCACTCGTGTCTATTCTCACTCTTTCGAATCATCAAAGGGACTCAAGACTCGAGTTATTATTAAAATGTTTTCTGTTTTGCAAATCAGTTTTGTACATCGATGACACTTCAAAATGAATCTTGATTTTTTTTTACCAAAAGAAGTCACATGCTGCGCCAGACTATTGAGAGCCTTTTCGTTGTCAAGATCATCCCCAATGTACTTTGAGAATTGAAAATTATCCAAATAGGATGTCTAAACAGAAAACAAAATGGTATCAATGGGATATTGTTGTATAATTGTGATGGAATGTAGTTTTTAAAACATTTTCCAATTCAATATGAAGAACTATATGCAGTTATTGAGAAACTCAATACACATTTCTTTCAACTACCACACAGATAAAAATAAACATTGATTTTTTAACATTTTCTCATTCTCTGTTGTATGGAAGATTGCAAACTTTGTTGTATGCCGCATGAAAGATTGCATACAATTTCGTTGTTTACATCTCCTTTGGCTTGGATTTAAATGGGGGGGAATTTTTCGCGCCTGTTAAAATTCATGATTGTTTTCTGTGCAAGTTCACGATCTTTTCTCTTTTTTCAAGGAACCTAAGTCAATAAACTTCCACGTTGCTGCAAATTTTAGATTCATTTTGGTCTCCAAGTTTTCTTCGTTGCCTGTTTTGAAGAATTGTTCTTCATCTTCAGCATTTAAGAGAGCAGCTTTCTCAAGGATATCATTTCTATCCACGGCACCGTTCGAATCAAAATATCATTACATATCTTAGCACAGCGTCACACACGATTGAAACAATTGTAAAACAGATAAAAATCCTTTTGAAAGTTCCCTATGAATCCACCAAACGAGTTTAAATTACCTTTAGAGTTATATTTCCCACAGTCCCATACATTTGATGAAATAATTGAAGTTACCCGTCCGAGGAGAATTGCACTTGGATAGTAAGTTACATATCATACTCACCTATGGAATAGAACCTTACTCACCTGAAAGCAAGAAGAAAAACGAAATAAATTAGAATGGGATATTCCTTAAGCAAAGCAATCAGATCAAGGGTAAATAATTCATGCTTGATTATAACTCATTTCAAGATCCATTACAAACTGCTACGGTCATTAAGCCATGTACATACTCTGGATATGCCAAACGCAAACATCCTTATGGCAGCCTCAAAGTAACATGGCATAGTCACCATTTGATCCCTAGTCTCAATGAATCGGTCTTTGGATTCTATCCTCTTTCAATTTGCCTCGCACGATTATGGAGAGTAACTCAACATTTTACGTTGAATCTCGTTTTTCGCAAAGCAGACCCGTTTTATTCCTGAATTGAATTTTCGAGCTTCATACTACCCTAAAACTAAGTGAATTTTGTTGTTCTAAAATAAAAGCAAACGAGTGGCGTTTATGATACAATAATCAGTCAAAAGCGACGTGAAAATCAATTAAATCAAACACACTTTTGGTTGAGTTGCGTCTGTTTCTGTCCAGGGACACCAAATTCTACATGAATTCAATATCTACGTTCCTTGACTTAAATGAAGTTTAAATAACGTCTCATGTTTGACTCATATTTTCATAAGTGTGACATAAAATGACCAAAAATAATTTAGAGAATGATTCTCACTGATAGAACCGTCAAAATTTTACAGAAATCCGAAAAAATGGTTCTTATATTAGCAGATGATAACCTACAAACAAGTTTCAAAGGTTCTTTACTTTATGTCGGAAATTTTTGAAAAGACGAAAGATTACCCTCATCCACTCATTGTATTCTTCGCTGTTTTGAGTTAATCTCAACTCCGCCACAACGTAATTCTCGATAACCGTGTACTCTCTTTCTATCCTAAGATGCCGGCATCTACGCAGGGTAATCCTAAAATCACTAATTTATACTTCACATCTTGCAATTTCGAACTTCATCATCTGCAGATTTACCTCCAACCATTCAGCTCGGATGTGGGAATCTGCTTCTTCACTCAAATGGAACCCCCGTTCTTAGTTCACACTGTAAAAAAAGAAAAAACCCACATCGTACTGCTCCAAGACGCAGCATCCTCATCCCAGCCGATGAAGACTTATCATCGAAAGGATCCATCTCAATCATAAGAAACAATGGCAATTATTCGAACAGTGTGCGATTGTTCCCGCAACCATCTCGCAACAAAGAAACAGCCAACCAGAAGAAGGGGGACCGGAGCATTCCGAAGCGGAGAAAGAGTAAGTGCACTGCTCGCCGCAACATTGTGGCCCAACTGACTCGGAAGCGACGACGGAAGAACAGTGAGACGGAATGCTAGACGGATATTAGACGTTGGAACTCAGTTACCACAATTTACCGCCATTTTGGCCACAATTTACATAGTCTTGGTTTCCTTTTTCCCGGAGCGGCGGGAATGGGAATGCTACATAAGCTTCCAGAGTGAGGAATGAAACAATTACCGAAACTGTTGGATTGTATTACTTGCCGGTCGGTTATTTGTGTTTTCTCTAAGGCAGGAGGAGCTGGTTCGGGTTCGAAAGGATTAGAATTTTATGATGTCGGGTCGAAGGAACGGGTCATGGACCAGGGGGGCTTGGGGAGGGATAGTATTTGCGCTCGTAACCGTAATTGTTATGGGAATCGGTATCGGAGGTAGAGAGATGATTCTGCAGACGACACACTGGATGGATTTGGGGTTTGAGTTTATTGCATTTGCCGGTGCCAGGTGGGTGATTGCGAACGTGGGAAGGATGTGTTGGTGTGTGTGTTGTATAATAATGTGGTTTCAGGGAGAGAATTGGAGCTGAATGTTACAATTCGAACTCAAGTTACGATGCTTTAGGAACAGCATTATTATTGGAATGACAACGCTGGAAGTGATGTTCTTGTATTACAGAGGTTGTTTTACACTAAATTGTCATTTTGGAATAATTCAATACTTGTTTTAATGTTATTGCAATTGTATAAACCCACTCGATACATATTAGTCAGATGCAGGCTTAAATTTCAAGAAGGTTACCTCTTGTGAAAGTGCAGCAATCATGAAACTAGAAAATTTCGACGTCTGGTTGCTCGCTACCAAAATTTCATGTAAATTTCTGTGCCATGAGACTGACAAGCCGTTCGTCTTACGCGTGAACACACGAATTTCCTTAGAACGTATTCACGGGACTACGGAGGACCTCGATTTCAACCGATGCGACAACGATTCAGTGTTTGAAGATCTACGTTCACTGAACTGGGATGAATTTTTTATACGGTGCCAACGTTAATGCCGCAGTTGCCACATTCTACGGCGTGACTTTCAGAACCATAAGCAGACACTGCCCTCTCCACAGACGTTGTCATCGCCGCCCAAATAATCAGCCATGCAGGAATACTAAGCTTCAACATCGGCGTAAAGTTCTTCGTAAGGCTCGCCACTGGATTCTTCTACTTCTTTCATTCTTAGCATTTCAAGCTTATTGCTTTCGCCGCTTATTTATACTATGTTCTCAATTTAGTGTTCTAAATGCACTTGCACAGTTATTACTTGAGAGCCTTCGATGCCAGGTACCATTTTTGCATTAGTATGATTGTGTGGCAAGTACAATCATTCCCTATGTCCATGGAATCGATAAATTTTCCTTAACGAAAAATTCCTTGACCAGACCGGGAATCGCAACCAGCCACCTCCAGCATGGTATTGTTTTGTAGCCGCACCTATACCGACTGGGCTAAGGTAGGACGTCACCGGTTTTTGTGTCATCGAACTTCTGCCAACAGCTCAATTCTTCGCTGGCTCGAGACCGAATAGCCGAATGTGTATCTTCTTCTTTACGAGATTATATTTTCCGAAACCAAGATGAGGTTAATGTGGATCCCTACTCTCTCTGGCGCTTTCTTAAAAGCAGAATAAACACACAGTCGATCCTGCCGGAAATGTCTAACGATGGCTCAGCCAGTCGAGGTCTCAAAGGAGTGGTCTAACTTTTCACTGATTTCTTCAAATCTGTCTACAAGGCTGACTTTCCACCGAGTTCTTCGGAGTTGTTGAATTCCTTGTCCAACCTTCACCGTAGAAGATGTCACTATGGGTGTGACCGCAAACAACTTCCTTACATCTGGAAAGGTACACCCACAAGTTGAAATTGTAGCAAAAAATGCAATTGCAGTTTTTGAAATCATATCTTGAGAAATCCGCATGATTCTGATAAGGCAATTTTGCCCATCATGATACACAAAGCTTTTTATGGTATTAACAAAGCCATGCAAGTGTGTGCAAGCGGTTATCGCTGTGTGCCTAGTGCCTCGATAGTCGCAGCAACCGTTGGGTTTTTGTTCAACCGTCACCAACTTCTCAATATGGGTGAGACAATGGCACAGAACGCCGCTACGCCATTTGCCACTGTTGCTTTTCCGCTGTCAAGTGTTTTATTTTTATTTTCACTCGTCATCACACTCCCATCTCCCTCTCAGGTCTTCATGCGATTTATGAAATAAACGAAGCCGTGGAAGTGTGCTCGACCGATATTGGCTTCATTGTTGTAACGTTGAGTGCCTCGACAACCGAATCAACCGTAGGGCTTTTATTCCGTTCACCTCAACTTGTAATGGTGACTGGATGGTTACAATAAGGAGCCGCCATGCTGACGGTCGCGGTTCGATTCTCGATAGCGAATCGAGATCTTCTTTTTTTTGTGGGCCATTGAATTAACTACTACTAATCAACTGCACAACCTCACGCACACATTGAATTTTTCTAATCGAATTAATGTGTTGCTTTTTTGCCCACGACCAATGTTGCATTTTTTCTCCAAGTTGCGATCCATTACGAGAAATGAAACCAAATCATGCGAAATTGCATTAAAATCTTGCTGTTTTTTAATTTTCGGTGTTGGTTTCATTCGCAGAAATGCTTCCGAGTTCCGTGATGTGTACCCAAGCACTACACCACGATCATAATTCGTTGCCGCAACTTGATTATGACTAACAAAGGCACATTACCCGCTTGAAACGTGTTTCAACTTGTTGAATGGTGTTCAAACGTTTGATTTTAGCATAAGTAGAGAACGTTTGGAATCACGTATTAGGCAAATGACATACAGGTCAAGCCGTTTTCTTTAAAACACATCAACATATCAAAATATAAACAATCGAGGGGTCATTTGACGGAAACTTATCGAGAACATATCGATTTTCGAAGAAGGCACTTATTTTTGTTTTTCAATAGAGATTGATTGTTTAGCTGTTTAAATTAAACTCTTTTTTTATAACTATTCCATAAGTGGCCTCAAAAGAATATGAAGAAAAAGATATCAAAAATGAGAGAAAAAAAGATTCAAAAAATGATGAGCACTTAGTGCCCCAGGTGGGCACTTTATTTTGCATATCCCTGTATGATCAGTCTGTGCAGCATAGCTGAAGACAGAGTAAAGAAATAATAAAAAAGACACATTCAAGCGTCCTTTGAAATAAAAGAATCAGTTGAAAGACAGAAGAAAACAAACTTGATCAAGAACACAGTTTATTGAGTTGCAATTGTTTCGGTTTCAGGGGACATATTTTGACATGACATTTTTGTTAACTTTCTCCTACTTTTTATCAATGATAAATTACGTCTGGTGTAAAATTAACAATTTTAATGTGTGTTGGATTAATAATGGCACCTGCCAAATCCTTGAAGATCAATGAAAGAAGGGAAGGAATGTTAGCTCGATACTCGTTGCTATTAACAACCGTATATACCACTACAACCCCACAAGTACCTCAGGAAAGGAAATTGTTAGTCGACGTTTTTTTTAAGTTTCATTTTCACAGTTTTAGTGAAATATGACATTTTCTGCGTGATCTAATGAACATATCAAGCATAACTTTTCAAATAGACGTATCTAACATTTGATAGGAATTGAGAAAAATGAGATAAAAGTTCCAGATGCTTTCATTTAATCCTAATTAACTTTACTTCCAGTTTTATTCGATCTGTTCATTCTGTCATAGTTGAATAATATTAAAAGAAGTAGAAATCCTGGTTTTCATTCACTTTCGCTCTATTTTTGAGATGATTAACACATACACCGGTTTACCTCTATACCACACACATACACCTTGTTAGATACGTCAGTGTGACATCTTGCTTGTAACATACACCGGTTAGATACGTCGGTATTTCAGAACGTTTAGCACTTGCGTCATGTCAGATACACCGGGTATGATTTTTAAGCGCAGATACGTCAGGTTGCTGTGGGGTGTATCTGAACTATTTACATAACATTTGAAAAGATCAGATAGGTCGCATATGAAATTTGGCGCACATTACGGAATAATTTTGATAATGTTATTTGGCAATTGCAACTTCATTAAGGGTGTTATGATTGACAGGATAGAATGCAAAACTCGATTTGTTTACATTTGCGACATACGTCCTTTTGAAAAGTTATGCTTGATATATTAATTTCCGTATTTGGCATAAATTTAAAGAATACTTTATGAACGTTTATACCAGGTGTCACCTAAATTAGATTTGTAAAAATTTCTTATTTTTTTCCAGAATTGGTAGATGAGACAAAAGTGAGTGAAACTGTTCATACATATTTTTGTATTATTCTCCTTATCTAAGATTTACAGAAGATACAGAATAAAAATATTCAAATCAAAAAAACCGATTTGAATCCCTGCCACTCTCAAAGTGTCATTAGTGGGTCTACATTGGAAAAACAAGGTAACATTGATGTACACTTGAGAGCTGATTTTGGTCACTCTATACCAACAGTAAGCAAACGTTAATAATCAACTAAGGTGCAGACCCATTCAAGCAAACATGTATTTAAATTATTTTTCCTCAAAGTGGATGATATTAAATTTTTGGATTTTTGTTGAATTTTGTTACGCAAAATATTGCTGTTATTGTTGTTGTTGTTGTTGTTGTTGTTGTTGTTGTTGTTGTTGTTGTTGTTGTTGTTGTTGTTGTTGTTGTTGTTGTTGTTGTTGTTGTTTTTGTTGTTGAATCAGGTCTGTTCCATGAAAGATTGCAAACTGTATAACTTGCTTTGGCTTGCAATTGAACGACGGAAGGAAATATTATGCGAATTTTAATTTTTTTTTCCCAATAAGGCATTGGAAAAATATACAATCAAATGCTCAGACATTGCCACTGCAAGTTTTACCACTACCATGTTACTACACAGCTCGAAAAATAAGTGTACATTTCTGTTCAATATCATGCACATAAATGAACCGTAACATAACATAAAAGTTAAAAAGACAAAGAAATAACTTAAAAGCCCATATCAAAGCATGTAAAGTTCCCTAGTAGCACACATGTTGCAATTAAGTTGAGAAAACATAAATGTGCCTTTGTTAGTCATAATCAAGTTTCTGCAACTAATAATGTTAATTTTCGATTGTTGAATATTTTTTAAGCGTTGAAAAAAATCCAACCTTGCAATAAAAAATTTAACAATTGTCGTGAAAAATCAAAAATTTTCATAATCATTATTAGCAAAAAGAAAACAATTCAAGGACATCAAAGTAATTCGATGAAATCTCGAGTACTTTTTCCAATAGATGTTAGTAACGTTTGGACGAAAGTGAGAAAATCAGCAATGAACTTTTTATATTTTTATTCCTATTTGAAAAACCGGACATGTTAATCCCTAATAAATTCCACTGAATGGCACATTGGTAAACTTACACTAGGGGTTAAAATTCAAATTTCATTCAGAAAAATGTTTCTTACAACGGTCTGCAATAGAAAAAAATAATACGTCATTTTGATAAGTCAGTATGATAGATGGCATGTTACTTGCGTCAAAATGATACGCCATTCTGCGAATGAAAATGTCGTCACGTCGAAATGTTACATCAAGTTTTCATATCTTACACAGATACGTCGAATTTATCAAAATGACGTATTATTTTTTTCTGCAACAAAACGGTTTAAAAATATTTTTGCTAAAAGAAAAACAATTTTACTAAAAAGTACCTTACTTTATAACCTTGTGGTATAAAGACTTTTACTAACACGTCGTTAAAGGGCATTCAAATGAACAACAATGAAAGTGATTTTACACCGTTTTGTAAAAAGTTAGTTAAAACTTTCAAGAACAATCCATCAGAAAGTTCATCCAATATGGGCATATATACAAGATTTTCAATAGCATGCTATGAACAAGGCGTTTGTTTAGATTTTGTGACTTACGTCCTTTTGAAAAAGTACTCGAGAAATAATAAAAATAAAGGATATTTCCTTGAAAAAAATCTACATTTTCCATAGAAAATTTGTTTTTTTTTTTAAATAAGTGGCCTCTGCTGCACACAAAAGTTGTCTCCACTGTAAATATTCGGTCCATGGCTGTAACTCACCAGCCTCGCTGCCTGCGAAGAGTCCACAAGCGGCCTTCTACTTGATCGTTCCACCTTGCTCGTTGCGCGCCTTTTCTTCTTGTACCCGTCGGTTCGTTTTCGAGAACCATTTTAACAGGGCTGTCATCCGACATTCCTACGACATGCCCAGCCCATCGTAGTCGACCGATTTTAGCGTGGTGTACGATGGGAGGTTCTTCCAGCAACTGATGTAATTTATGGTTCATTCGTCTATTCCACGTTCCATCTTCCATTTGCACTCCGTTCAAAGACATCGCGTTGGTCCTCCACTTGCAATGTCCACATTTCGTTGCCGTAGAGAACAACGGGTCTAATTACTACCTTGTAGATGGTCAACTTTGTAGTTCGGCGAACTTTGTTCGATCTCAGCGTTCTTCGGAGTCCAAAGTAGGCACGATTGCCAGCCATAATGCGATTTTATATCTCTCTGCTAGTGTCGTTATCGGCGGTCACTAATGAGCCCAGTTACACGAATTCGTCTACTACTTCGATTTCATTACTGGCAATCTTAACTCGTGGTAGGAGGCTAACATTGTCTTCTCCTGAGCCCGTTTCCTTCATGTATTTTGTTCTCAACGCATTAATCACAAGCCCAATCCTACCTGCTTTAGCCTTAAGTCTGATTTACGTTTCTGCCATCGCCTCAAAATTACATACTACTATATCAGTGTCGTCGGTGAAGACAAATAGTTGGACAGACTGCGATCCTGAAGATCGTGTCTCTCGTGTCTATACCAGCTCTTCGAATCACACCCTCCAATGCAATGTTAAACAACAAACACAACAATCCATTACCTTGCCGTAACCTCTTCAAGATTCGAAGGGACTCCAGAGTGCCCCTGATACTCGAACGACACACATCACCCGATCCATCGTTGCTTTGACCAACCGCGTCAGTTTTTCCGGAAATCCATATTCGTGCAAAATATGCCATAACTGGTCAGCACGACACTTTCCTGTCCATAATTTTCATGAGAAAACGTCATTGTATATCCTAAAATAAACCACAGATTTTTAGCACAGCGCAGCGTAGAGTTTAATCCTTTCTTAAATTACGATACAATGCAAACGCTTCCATTTTGAGCCGCTCTGTAATAATTAAATAATATTACGGAGGCGGGGTATAGTGGTGAGCTTGATTGCTTCTTACCCCAAAATCATCAAAATCTCTTATCACATCTTCTTTCGAAAGAGAAGTAAAGCCGGCCCATGTGTTGATGGGTTCAATATCTAGGGTCCAGATCATCTTCCTGACGTGATGAACCAGCCTCAGGCTGGAAGTTACGTAAATACGAAACATCAACAACAACAACAACAACAACAACAACAACAACAACAACAACATTTTGACAGAAGACCCTCGAAGATTAGTTGTTGAGAATTATGTTTGAATTGTTTTGAGGGGTGATTCTGAGCCAAAAAAATATGTCTTCACCATGCAGGCTCTGGTAAAACTTTCTTGAGAGATAGTAAATAATTAGCTTTCGATGTAAAATTTTCATTTAAATATGGAGATTTCTGATGTATCGAAATTTTCCATTTTATCGTGGAAATATCTGTGGAATTATGGAAATAGTGTAACTGATTTTGACTTTGTAATGCACTGATGATTTCTTTGGCTATCAGATTTTATAAATTTAAGAAACAGATAGTTTCGGAGAATAGAGAATATCGGCGTATTGTATTATGTCTTCTTTTAGGGACTACTCCAAAAATATAATGTGTTGGTATCCTGATTTTGTAATATTTCTAATATCTCACTTACTGTTTTTGTAATATTTCTACGATCTACACTTCTGTCTTTATCATATAATGTTCATTTTATGTTCTGTAGTGTAATCGTCTAATATGTATAATATAAATTATGTAATGAGCAATTCAGTTTTCATGGTAGTTTTTGATTGCTGATAGAAAGTGTTTTAAAAAAGTGCTACCAGCCTTGTTTATCTTTTGACAATCTTACCTTTTTTTTATTTATTGGACGTTTATTAAACTGCATATAATAACTGCTTGACCATTCCCTGGGTATGCAGTAAAAGCTTGAATTTGATTTCTTAAAATACTTTCCAGGGTTCAGCTTACATAGAACGATAGTCAATGGAGTCCACTATCGGCCGCTTTATGGCCAGTTTGCTTAACCAATTCAAATGTTCAACCTCTAAAAACAAAATATTTTGAACCCTATTGTTAATGATAGCTTTATAGTGGAATACATGAAAATAGAAAATGAAGAAAGATTAGTAATTTCCATTAAATTCCAACTACCTTTATTGCTTATATTTACAGATACGAGTATTTCGTCTACAATGTGCAGACTTCTTCAGTTTCGTGTACTAATACTCTACTTTAGACAAAATAAGCGTATCTGTCAAGATAAACAATAAAGGTAGTAGAAATTAAATGGAAAATACTAATCTTTCTTCTCATTTTCTAGTTAAGAAAGTTTGTTTTCAAAGATTGTGTCCTACAGAAGACAAATAAACTGTTAAGCAAGCAAAGTTTAACTAGGACCTAGCAAGGATTCACATATGTAGTGCAATCAAGCGTCTTTTCTTTTCGATTAGGGTGTCAGATCCGGATCATGGTCATTTAGTACAAGAAGAACACTACCCTTTTGGTTAAAACAATGTTATCAAAATATGATATTTTTCTAAAACAGACAAAAAATTAGTCCACCTTTTTAAACTTCTATATTAACATTAATTGTGGAGCATCAAATTTCTAGGATTTTGATTAAAGATTCACACATCTTTAGAATGATGGTTTACTCATTTCATTTAGCAGAAAACAAATTCAAATGCCTGATGGACACATGAAAAAGGGGTGTATAATCATGAATTTCAAGTTCTAAGATATCATATTGTAGGTCTTTAACTTAAGAACCAAATCAAATAATAACGGTGAGATAACAGATGTATTGACATTTTTTATCTTCACACAATGAAACAACAGTAACTGATTAGCCAGTATAGTCATCTACCTTAACCTACGATAAATTCTTTATGGATCTAATGTAAAAACAAATCATGGAAACTCTTCAATTTTAGTTTTAAAAGCTTCCATAAACTGAGACTACGGTTAATGATGGATTAAGAATGAAGAATATATCGCATTAATTTTTCTTGATTGTAACAGAATGCATTCGTTTTACAAGATCTAAAATTTTCCAATTCGAATGCGGATAATGATCTATGAATTCAAAGTCATTTTCCATAAAATTAAAGAAGCTGAAAAAAAAACATTCACGACAATGTTTTACAACACATCTAGCGCATTTTTCTTCCCAATATTCATTAGTCACACCTATAAACAAAGCAACAAGTATTTGCTTTCATTCTAGACCCCAGTAGAGATGCTCTCTTGTGAATATTAATGGCGCGATGTTCCGTTTGACATTCACCTATCATCACTTCATTGCGTCAAATAGTTCTCCTATGCGCCTACTAAGATTGCATCGTCCATTAAAATACTCTCCACGTCGCACATCCAACCCGTCACACGACACTTGCGGCATGTTGCTTTCTCATCGAAAAGGAATTGAAATAGACGCACCAACAACATCGACAACGCATCTCGAAGAGATGATCTCGACAGAAGCGCTAAAACCCCCGTCTTCCTATGAAAAATTACCACCATGTTGCGACACACCAGGCAACACAACGCCGCAGAAGGTGTAACAATTCAAATTCGAAATAAGATTCTCATTCTGGGTTCATAAATCTTGGCCCAGTTCATCCATCTCTCAGAATATTTGATTAGTCATTCATCGGAACACCGCCATTACCATATGGGGGCGCAATGCACGCGGGAGAGATGACGGTGACGAATGGCCCTTGTTGCCAAGCTCTTGGTTCGAAGAAAAATGTACGTGTCAAGTTATTATCCGCAGCGAGGTTCGTCGCTTGCAGCCATTGAAGTCATCTTTCTCTAGCGTTCAGAAGAAGCCGCGCAGCTTCCTTAACAACGACGATGACGACGCGCCGAGCTGCAGGCCCTTTCTTTTACATAATCTCTGGCGACCAGTCAGTTAGCGGCGCGGCGGTGCGATTGTGTCAGATCAGGATATTGTGTAATGATATGATAGCTGGAGGTATGCGCGGTAGCAGGGAATGTGCCTCATCAAGAGATAATCGTAGAAGGAATTTATTTCTAAACACACTAGGCAGCATGGTCAAGTGAGCGAGGTGAAGTCCAACCATAAAATGTGCTTGATTTGCGTGGGAAACTTTGCGCTACCAAAATATGCAAAATTCAAAAAGAAAGGCAGATGGCAGCCGCATTGTGTTGCGCAGAAATAATTGTGGTTCAACCATTTACCTAACTGAGCTTCACGAAATGACTGCGATGATTGCGTGTTCACGGCTGTGACCTGTCACAGTGCACCCAATAACTAGACTTAATTTATAACTTTAATGAACCAGATCGTTCTGTACACGGGTCAGCCAAAGAACTCGGTGCATATCGATCGTCGTGGGAAAAATCCGATTTCGAAACCCAAACCATCAGCCACTTGAAAGACCACTCACCGGGCTGCGTTCGTTCGGCAGCTCGCTGACTGGTGATTGTTCGAAGAACGATTTCAGCAACTCTCCATTTACCTAGAACCTTTGCTTCCCAGGCTCCTAGCCAGCAGCATGTATGTATGTATGTTCGAAGCCAACCTGTTCGACACTTCTGTCGAGAAGAAACCACTCGGCGTCGCCAGCTCGTTAGAGGGTATCCGTTTGGCAATCGACCGACCACAAGCGTGTGCCAAAGAGCGCTGGAGCCGTTAGAGGTCCACCTGTGAGTGTATGGAGCAATCCAAACGGCGGCGGCGGACCAACATGCAGATCGTTAGGAATGTTCTACCTTGCGAGAGGTGAACAAATGGAGCAAATCGCGTTCGAGGAGCTCGAAGCAAGTGAAAATAAAAAATAATAAGCTTTGCTGGGAGATTATGCAGAAAATATCAAATGGAAGTAATAATTTACAGCTTGATAACGTGTATGCTAGTGAAGCATGGAGTTATATCTAGATTAATAGAGCGAAGTTCAAATTGGTGCATTTTGCCGTTTCTTGAAGAGCTTCAGCGTCTTTATAAAAACCATCTGTCTTGGCATTTGATGGTTACACAGTTTAAAAAATCATCATTTCGGGGAAAGCTAGATTTGGCATGCACTCGAAGAAATGTTTGTACAAATAAAGCTTAAAACAGTTCTGTTGTATGAAAAATGGCAAACGATTTCGTAACTCCTGCTTGATTTGGCTTGCAATTGAACGAGGAGAAATGGTCAAATTCATTACTTCTTTTCTGTGGGATCTCTTTGGCACTTTCGAATCCAAATAATTGTCTAGCGAGAAATTTGATGTATTTTGTATAGGGTTATCCTGAAACGTTTTTAGAGGAAATGTTTCATAGACTAGACGAAATTAATCCCAGTTATCTACAGCTATTACTGACAGAGTTCATTCTATAATTAAGTATCATAATTTGACATAACTGCGGCAGTTCTTTAAAAAACGCCACGAATTTCAATTCTTTACACCCTTAAAAACCATCCGTCCTGGAACGGTATAAGGTACGCAAGGTTAAATAGGTTCCCAAAACAGCCAATCCACCAAACTGTCCAGAACATCGCCCAATAGAGAAGTACTGGGCTCTAGTTAAGCGGAAACTCTTCGAAACTAAAAAGAAAGCAGTTGGTATCGATGATTTCAAAGAGAAAATAGGGAATCGTCACGGCGGTTGTACCACAGAAAGTTCTAGAATTTGGCAGAAAGAAGGATTAACATCTTTATTAACTTTTTCCAATGTAGCTATAATTCTAAAGGTTTTGTTGAATTTTGTGTAAATTTTGTTTGACGTTGGACTACGTCTTTGTTTTCAATACAGGATTACTTGTTGCGAGAACGAAAATTTGGAACGTCACGATATATGCGTAGGTTTTGAACGTAAATGACAAATTCATTTCATGACTTATTTTCAAAATCTTTGCACCAATCTATCTGGAATATTTCTACACATAGGTTTTAATATTGAAATTGATTGATTTTCAAAATTAAACTATTGAAAATAACGCAAATACAAGGTAATATCTTATAATGTCGATTTTCAGAGGAAACTTACCATATGCACAGCATATTCCTAGCACAGACTTCATATTTAAGCAAGGACCGCCTTCTAGGCAGCCATGAATGATTTATAACGGGAGCAATTTCGCATTTTGATTAATTTTTTCGGCAGTCGTGGAGCTATGCAGAGTAAGATCGGCGGTAGGAACGCATTTTGCGGTATCAAGCACCCTGGAGAGCGTTGGTGCAGTTGGCTGTTGATGCCGACGCTCCCGTCATCCTTGCTGCAGAAACATGCTGCTGAAGCCACCAGTAAGCGGTACATGCCACCCGTGACAACAACGAGACAAAAATCATCCCACGTCACCTGCAGATGGCACCCGCAACGACGACGAGCTCAACCAAGAAGAAAGTCCAAGTTCAATTGCAAACCATGTTTCTCCCCCGTCAAATGAATCCGTCCTTTTCAGGATGACCATATCAGTTTGCCAACTGAAGAGTTTGTTTGATTGAATTTCGGCCCTTTTCAGGGCCAACAAAACAACTGGAAAAGAAAGTTGATATGTCTATGGGAGTGCTGAGGGCTGGCTTTCGGTGTGGTTGATTGCAAAAATCATCTTTCGTGTGCCGAAGCCGTAATGTTTTCGATATTTGCATATTTAGCAGTGTTGTACACACACAGGCCTAGTAGAAACGGTATGCGATTGGAGGTGGATGAAACCAGCATCTTTGGTAAAGGGTCTCACATGACTAAAAACCCATTCGCACTACTTCTTGATATCATATGTCAAACATATTATTTCCAATGAAAGCAAGACGAATGAATGTAGCTATCAAGATAGGCTATATCAAATAATTAAGGTTGTATTGCGAACGATTAGTGTATGGAAATTAGATTTGGAACGAAATCAATTCCGGCCACTCTTTAAACAATCAAGCGATCTAGATTGCGTAGTCTTACGCCACCTTCGCGCACAACGCCATTGTGTTGTACCTTGTTGTTTATGCAGTCGAAATTGGACAGGCTTTAAGCACAAGTTGGCAAAACGGCAACACTGTCGTTAATAACTGAATCATGTTTCAATGCTGTTCGTCATGCATTATTGTTTCCATTCTTAAGAACAAGTTATTGGAATGTATCGAATTTCATCAGAAAACCGAACAACGAATGAAAAGTGACAAAAATGGAGGGTGTGAGTGTCGGAGCAGTTCGAACCGCTATCACTTTAGTATAGTGAGGATTCCACCTTCAAAGATACACCTCAAAGTGGCCAATAATCTGAACCTGCTGAGCCTAAGCTGGAGCTCTGTTCGGGACGTAGCTAAACGGCTTAACACATACATGGGCAATGTTCACCGTGTTAAGGAAAGATTGGGCTTGGAGAAACCGAAGCAAAGCCTTTACGCAAAAAGCGTCCCTAAAAACGAGATCTCGGAAATTCTACGATCGGCTTCTGTGCAAAATTTGTGCACGCCTAATAATGGACGATGAAACCTATGTAAAATTTGATTTCAAAGTGCTTCTGAGTTGAATGAATAATAAAGGTTGTGCCGTTTAACCTTCCTCGGGTACTAAAAAACTGGCACATAAGACAGTACCCTAGTAAAGGAAAATTACAAGCTGGTATCATATAATTAACAAGTTCTGTTATCCCAGATATCGTTTTGATTCCCGCTGTTATCATTATCAACATACGATTTTTGAAGAACGTTGCTAGTTGAGTGCCAAACTATAATTTTAACCAGCATATTTGAACAATAAATAATGCTTTTTTCAAAAAAAATTTTTTTGGATATTAGCGTAAGAATTTGATTTAAAATTGTTAACATACTTTGATACTATTTCAGTAAATTTGCTTACAAAACAGGACTTGTAATCAAGATGTTATTCATTCTGTTATTTTGGTTGTTTATTCAGCCTCAATGAAAACATATTAAGTAATTAAACTATGATAATTTGGTATTAGAATTTGTTATCAATACTCCTTTACACGGGAAGGATCAACATTGACTCGAATTTAAACCCTTTCTAGAATTATCAAATTTCAACCTAGACACGATGTATCCTATCTTAGAGATTATGGTCTCAAAAATGCATGGGTGGTAAAAAACCCTGGTTTAAGTAACAATGGCTATCGGGAATCTGCTACAAAAGGAAGGAGGTTTTGATTTGGATGTGTGGACATACAAAACATTCCAAACTAAATGTAGAGAGTTGCCGTCTTGGACAAAGTTTCTCAGTGTGTCATTTGTCGTCTTCTGACATCACCATATTAGTTCAAGATCATGCCGCAGGGATGGCGCTGCAGTCTATCTATGCCAAATGAAGTTTTAGAGCGTTGCCATAAAGGGGTAAGATGTGCAGGTAATGAGTGTATAACGGACGGTCAGGAAAACATCATTCATTGTGAGTTTTCTTTTAATGTAGTTTGGGAGTTAGAACAATAGTTTGGCAGAGTGTTATGTTTTACGAACTTATTCGAACAAACTAACGTTTAATGTTCTCATTCCGGTTTCATCTGCGTTGAATATGTGAGCTACATAAAATCTAATTTTTTACTGTTTACCTTCATATAGGATGAAAAACGCATGAAATGCTGGTTTATTAACTATCCTAAGTAACGTTACCAAAACCAGCCAGCTGTATTAAATTTTATTAAAGTTTTATGAAAGCCACTAGAAATCATTTGGTTTAATTATGGCAGCAAGAGGTGCCAATAGGTTTCAAATTTTAGTCAAGTTTATGAGAAACTACACAGCTTCTTTACAACGATCTTAAAATCTTGTCTTCTAAAGTGCCTTTTACTCCTATCTAAGGTTTTATATAGACTGTTTTGACATGCCGTTTTAAGCAGGACCTATTCAAATGATCTAATTACGGTCAGTTGAAAAAGCATTTTAAAACCATTTTCCCTTTAGTATATGCATTAACCGGCAAGTTGGCATTAAGCAAAGTCATCAAATGACCAAAAAGTTTTATAGTAGCCATTGCGAAGATAAATTGGCTTTTTGGCAAAAAATTGATTCAATTGGCCTTATTGAATTTCATAAATTTTCAGGAAATTTATGCTTAATTTATCGAATATATTTGTTTCAATGTTGTTTATGTTGGAGTTAATTGGAACAATCTCCGAGGCGAATTTATATTAGTCTCTTATCGTGCCAATATCCACCATAACAATTAAATGCGCCTATCATTTGGAGCATGATAAGCTATAAAAAAAACTTGTTTTAGATGTTTTGCTATCAAACAAAATTTTCCGCAACACCAGAACTTTTTTTTAGGATATTATTTACTGTTAAATGAATCAGAAGAGCAGAGAACCGAACAAAGCATAACAACAAAAACCAACAACGATATAACCGTGAATTTTCACAGCTGTTGCTATTTGGCCGTATGGGGGTTTTCATGGTAGCCAATAGGTTTTATGAAGCTTCTCAAGTAGTTATAACATCGTTCACTAGCGAAATTTTTAAACATTGTAGTTTACTAACGGATCTTATTAGAATTAAACCGGTTATAACCTCTATACTGTTGCTTTACCCAACTAGCAACTGTCCGTATTACCCCGTCATTTCATTGATTTTTTAAACCGTCAGGAATTTTCACGCACGTATAAATTCACCTGTTTATGCTCTCGACATCGCTTACATGTTAAATAACTGTAAAATGACCTGAAATCAGATCACACAAAATTCTTAGTTCCCAAGATGCGATGTTAAGTTTAGTTCAAGTATTCTTCATTTAACATTTTTCCCAAATATTAAATGGAGGTTCAAATTTGGTTGAATATCATTAAAATAGTGTACCCATTAAAACAAATATGAAAATCAGTAGATAATTGTAAAAATTAACCATATCTCCGTTTTACTCACACTGTCTGTCTAAACCAAAGTTCCAACACACACAGACACACACACACACACGCACACACACACACACACACACACACACACACACACACACACACACACACACACACACACACACACACGCGCGCATGCATGCAATTTATGTTTAAAATTTATGAAGTGTATTTAGTGAAAAATGACATAAATGAATTGAAACGATCTCACTCAATCAGCATTTTATTCCTCACTCTGGTCAGAACTAAAAGCAATGTTTTGTTTTATTTCCTGGCCCACCATCCGGTTTTTTCGATGAATTCGGGTATTTGAGAAGGGCATCAAAACTTGATGGGCAGTGCGGTTTCCCATTAAGAAAATCTATTCTTCTTTCTTTCTGAACAACAGAATCATCTTCTTTACTTTTCGTACTCGACCGGACTTTTCATCAAATGGAGATTAAATCAAACTTATATTCAAGTCTGAATACATAACGTCATCCGTAAAATTAATTATTTACAAGTGACGACCCGAGCAAAGGTTTATACCAAACTGATAACAAGTTCTGTATAATCAGTCAAAATAACAAAAGAGATAACAAATTAACATTCGTTGGATATCATAATACTAACTCATTTTATAATCATCGAGTTCATTTGGATAACTAATTGTGTGATATGAACAAATTTCTTGAGATAATTTCAAATTATGTTATCAACATGATATCAAATTTAAATACTAATAACTGAAGTAGCGCTTCTGTCGAGAAGCTCAATTTCATATCCTTCACAGTTTTGGTAATATTCAGCATTCATCAGCATGCTGGTAGAATTCACTAGCATTTGTCAAAAATCGTCTTTAAAAATTGATAACAGATGTTAAAACAAAATTGCCAATGTTGATAATTAAATTTGTTTTGCGATTACAGGTGAATTCAAAGTGATATCTGATATAACAAAACTTGTTACTTATTTGATATCAGTTTCTTATTTTACTTTGCAAAGGGAACCAGCCACCGGCTGACAGTCTCTCAAATAAAGACAATTATTTTGAGGAGCGTTGATGTGCCTTCACTAGTTGAGCTTCGTTTGGTCCTTTTTATTGGTAAAATTCGCTTCTATGAGCCTCTATTTTAAATCAACACACAGACGTTCCTAGGCTATGGTGCCCATTTGGTCACTGTTTTTATCGTGATGATTCAAATAGTTTTCATAAAATTGATTCGCTTTCATGTATTGTATATGTTCTTGTCTAAATTGAGTCTTCGTCAGTGTACTGTGTATTTTTGTGTCTTATTCATATTTGTTCATATTCATATTCCTATTTATTCATAATAATGTGTACGTGATTATGATCTGTTATTGTGTTTAATAGATACTGCATTTTTATTTGTATTTCCTGTATTGCATCGTATTTGTTTACAACCACGTCTCATGTGTTCGAAATCCCCTTGCAACCCAATATATGTTTTGTGAATAGCTTTCCTCAATGATGTGCAGCCATATACTTACTACCTAAACCACGTACGGCGCTGGCTGAGCAGCTGCTTAAATTCCTCAATCTCTCGCGTCCATGCAATCATCATTGCAAAACCGCATGCAGAGCCAGGTTAGTAGGAAAAGGTGAAGAAAAATATGATTTTAGTATTTTATCGCATGCGGGGTGTATGTGAGATTATTGGTGATATTCTCACAACGACTCTTCGTTTCTGTGACTCGTTCGGTCAGTTTATTACCCTTTTCGAGAAAAGGAATTGAATTACATTCAGTTATTATACCATGAGCAAACCAGGTATTTCTTTATTCATTCCATAAAACAAATGGGTGCATAACAACATAAGTTGCCAAGAAAATGAAAGGCGTACTTTAAGTCGCTTCCCTTAGATTGAAAGTAAAAAAATCTAAGAGTGAATTGCGGCATAGCTCACCAGTATCACACCTGATGTTAGTGCCTTTATATAAACACTAGCTGAACCCGGTGCGAGCCTTGCTACGCATGCAACAAAATGAATGAAAATTTAATAGAACCTGCTCATTTATGTTGTTTTTGTGAATACATCTGGTTAAAATATTTTCGTTTACTAATGTAATTTCTAAAAAAAAACAAAGTTTTATGTTTTTATTAAACTTTTGGATCGGTAGTTTCTATAGGTATTTCCTTCAGCGTAAGAAGCATTTCATTGACAAAAAATGTATCATCAAATGAAGCCGTATCCTGTCAGTTTGAATGTTATTTTCCCTTGCATAACCTTTGATCAACTTCTTGTGCATAATGTAGCACTGAGAGTAACTCAAGCATCCCCCATTCTTGGCTAAGCAGGAGTCAAACTTCTATCAGTACATGCCTTCTCACCAGAAATACAACATTTTGAGTTTAAGTTGCATGGATAATTCTCATGTTTGGTTCCAATTTTCTGTTTCTGTATGTTTGAGAGGCCACCCCCCTCCCTCCACCAGAGATGAGGTCTCAAACCACCTTAGAAAAAAACTTATCTAAAACTCCCCGCATGCCAAAATTGGTTCAATTTGCTTGATTAGTTTTCGAGTGATGTGGCAATTTGTGTTCCATTGGTGTGGGAGCACCCCCTTCCAGATGAGGGAGGAGTCTCGAATCATCATAAGGACCTTCACCGACTCCAAAAATCCCAGCATAAAAAATCCGGACATACTGCATACAAATTTTCCGGCCACACTGCAAATTTGCATAGCAGTAGGCATAGTTCTCATGTTTGTTTGAAATTTGTGTTTCATTTGTATGGGGACCACCGCTTTTCAGAAAGAGAGGAGGGGCTTCAAACTATAATAAAAACATTTCTCGCCTTCAAAAACTCGCCTATACCAAATTTGGTTCCATTTGCATGATTAGTTATGCAGGAATTTGTTTTTCATTTGCATGGGAGCCCTTTTCTATAGGCGGGAGGGGTCTCGAACTATCATAGGATACTTTTCCAAACCATAAACCCCTGCATACAAATTTCCATGGCAGTAGGGATAGTTCTCATGTTTGGTTGAAATTTGTGTTCTCATTTTTATGGGAGCCCCCTTTCCAGAGGGTAGCGGGGTCTAAGAAACCATAGAAACATATCTTGTCTCCAAAAACTCCCACATGCTAAATTTGGTTTCCTTTGCTTGATTAGTTCTCGAGTTATGCAGAAATGTGTGTTTCATTTGTATGGGAGCCCCCCCTCCAGATATGGGAGGGTTCCAGACTATCATAGGAACCCAAAAACCCCTCCACGCAAAATTTCACGCCGATCGGTTCAGTAGTTTTCGATTCTATAAGGTTCAGACAGACAGAAATTCATTGTTATACATATAATAGCTGCGTCCGGTGCGTGCTGCTGCTACGCTTGCAACTAAATGAAGGGAAATTCAATATAACTGGCATCTCTATGGTTTTTTACCTTCAAAACCCCCACTGCCAAATTTGATTCGATTTGCTTGTTTAGTTCTCGAGTTATGAAGTAATTTGTGTCTCATTTGTATGAGAGCCTCCCTTCCTGAGAGAGTAGGGTCTCAAACAATCATAAGAACCTTCTCCAGCCTAAAAACCCCTTATATATAAATTTTCACGTTGGTCGGTTCAGAACTTTTCAAGTCTATAAGGGTCTGACAAACAAACAGACAGACAGAAATTCATTTTTATGCATATAGAAATCTAGCCTCCAAAAACCTCCTTATGCTAAAAGTGGTTTGATTTACTTGATTAGTTCTCCAGTTCTGAACTTCCATAGAAATATTTCTTGCCTCCAAAAACCTCAACATGCCAAATTTGGTTTCATTTGCTTCATTGGCTCTCGAGTTATGCTAAAAATTATGTTTCATTTTTATGGAAGTCTCTCCTTTCAGAAGGCGGAGGGTCTCAAACCACCTTAGAAACATTTGTTTCCTTCAAAAACCTCTATTTGCCAAATTTGGTTCCATTTGCTTGATTTGTTGTTGAGTTATGCAAAAATTCGTGTTTCATATATATTAGAGACCCTCTTTCAGTGAGCGGAGGAGTCTCAAACCACAATAGAATCATTTCTTGCCTTCGAAAAACTCCACACGCCAAGTTTGGTTCCATTAACTTGATAAGTTCTCGAGTTATTCAGAAATTTGTGTTTCATGTGTATGGAAGCACCCCCCCTTTAGCCCATTCCAGATGACAGAGGAGTCTAAAACCTCTATAGATACATTTCGGTCCTCCAAAAACCTTCAGATGTCAAATTTGGTTCCATATGCTTGATTAGTTCTCGAGTTATGCACAAATGTGTGTTTCATTTGTATGAGAGCCCCCCTCTTACAGAGGGCGGAGGGGTGAAGAGTCACCTTAGAAGTATTTCTTGCCTTCAAAAATCTCTACATGCCAAATTAGGTTCCATTTGATTAGTTCTCGAGATATATAGAAACTTTTGTTTCATTTATATGACACCCCAAGAGAGAAAGGAGGGGTCTCATACTATCGTAGAAACAATCATTGCCTTTAAAATCCCCGCATGCCAAATTTGGTTCCATTTGCTTTATTAGATCTAAAGTTATGGAGAAATTTTAGTTTCATTTGTATGACAGCACCCCTCCTAGGAGAGGGAGGGTTTCAAACCACCATAGAAAAAAAATTGTCTCCACAAAACCCCACATGCAAAATTTGGTTCCATTTGCTTGATTAGTTCTTGAGATATGCAGAAAATTCTGTTTCATTTGTATGGGGGCCTCCCTTTTTAGAGCGGGGAGGGGTCTCTGACTACCATATAAACATTTATTGCCTCTAAAAACTTCCGCATGCTTAATTTGGGTTCCTTTGCTTGATCAATTCTCAAGTTATGCAGAAATTTGTGCTTCATTTGTATGGGAGCCCCCCTTTCCAGAGAAGAGAGGGTCTCAAACCATCATAAGAACCTTCCCCGGCCCCAAAACCTTTTCCATACAAATTTCACGCTGATCGGTTCAGTAGTTTTCGAGCCTATTAGGTTCAGACAGACAGACAGACAGACAGACAGACAGACAGACAGACAGACAGACAGACAGACAGACAGACAGAAATCCATTTTTATATATATAGATAGATTCTCCGACAAGGCAGTGACAAAATGACAAGAATGTGTGATACTTGAGGTACTGATGGAGTTCTTGGTTTCACATGAATGTTTATAGCATTAGATAAGCCTTCTCACTGTCGACAAGGTGGAAAATTTGACCCACAAGAGGGATACCTTTAATTCAAAAAACTATAAAAGCAAATTCTAGAGGGTTTGAGCTGTTTAGTGGAATACCTGAAACTAGAAATTAGAAGAAGGAATTCTCTATAGCGATTAGCTTTGCTTTTATACCTAAAAATTAGAAGAAAAATTAGTATTTTCCATTTAATTCCAACTACCTTTGCTTATCTTGACAGATACGCGTATTTCGTCTACAATCGTATTTCGTCTACAAGTCTAAGTCGAGTTATTACTACGAGACACTGAAGAAGTCTGCACATTGTAGACGAAATACGCGTATTTGTCAAGATTAGCAAAGGTAGTTGGAATTAAATGGAAAATACTAATTTTTCTTCTAATTTTTAGGTATAAAAGCAAAGCTAATCGCTATAAAGAAGAATTGTTCTATGGCCTCAAGGCCACTGACCTCCCTAAGCGGAAATATTCTTCTTCAACTTAATGCTTTTACACAACTTAACAATCTTCCTGTAAATACTGATTCTTTGGCAGTCCTTGCCTCGGTTGTAAAATCAGCAAAAAAAGCAAAAAAGCAAACTTTGTTACACGTTTTTGAAGACCCGGATAGGGAAAAACATATTTTCAACCTGTTCCTACGGTTATTTGTATGGGAGCAAACGTAGGTAAAAAAATTGAACTTATTATACTAATGGCACTTAATTGTTACTTCAATGCAACATTTTTGTACGTTAACGCTCTCATTTTTCAAAATTTTGAAACGACACCCGGTATAACAAAGAGAAACATAGTCCTACGTTAAAAAATCCAATCCCTTTGTTTTGAAAACAACTAAGTAATAAATACTGCACTCGAGAAGAATGAGACATACATATATGGTCACCAAGATTCCTTTTAGTCGGATTATCATCAAAATTTCAGGGAATAAATTACAACATTATGGTTGCGTTTTTATGTTATTGCTCCATTTGCGGAAGCTCACAATTCGCCCTTGACGCCACTCATAAGGTTTCGGGCAATAGTGGCGCTGACTTCTTTTGATACTTTTACCCACTGTTTCATCGAAGCCAGCTCGTTCTCGAACACTTTAGATGTTCTATGAAGTTTGCCTTTCATGAAGGCCATACAATTTTTAATTGGTCGAAATTTGGCGAGTTCGGTGTGTTGAAGTCTTTCAGTACATAAACAACGTGGTAATTTCTTAACCAGTCTAACGTCTAACACCGTCTCGTCGTGGTGTCAAATTCGGCTAAAATAGCACTACGCCTCCGCGAAACAAACTGCAGGAAGGGCAGCAGGTGCTTTAGGAGGCACTCGTCTCAGTTGATTTGCCCGTTCAAGTTACCTGTCGTGATGTATGGTTTGCTTATCTCTCTCCACACACACACACACACACACACACACACACACACACACACACATTTGAATTAGTGCTAATATGCTAAGCCCAGAGCGTTTTGGAGATTTTCCCCACCGTCTTTTTCCTTATCTCCTTATCTCCTTATCCTCCATGATGTGGCAACGTAAAACTCCTGGCCCGAAAATAGCTGTGTGTCCGCCTTGAAGTAAGTCTCGTTGTCCATCACCGCTTTCTCCTTCCTTAACAAAACCTTAGTCCTTAGTTTCTTTTCAGCATCTGTCCTGAGTGACACTTTTTGATGACCCTTGTTCAGCTTGAAAGTTCTGATCCATAGCCAAATAACATGTTGTTAGAGTAAGTGCTCTGACCATGGCGGTCGTATAGAACGCACATTTAACTTATACTATTAATATTTGAATTTTTTGCACCTGAAACATCATACCTATTATGAGTTACTCACAATCATGACTTTAACTCTCATCCTTTTCGATAATTATGCAAACAATAAGATTATCAATGATTCCAACTCTACAGGTGTATTTGACGTCTAATCGATGACAATTAGAGAACAAACAACAATGAAAGAACTGTCAATAAAATGAAAACTGCACTTTTAGTCGTTTCCTCAAATTATTGACATCGAGTACTAGCTTCGTCTAAGAGTGAATTGTGGCTAAACCCGCCAGTATCACTCCTCTTTCAGTGCCTTCAAATAAACGTACTACGACGTGGCAATATAAAGAAAACAGATTGTGATACTTTCACTACTTATCATGTTCTTGGTCTCCCATGCGGCCTTTTGCATGAGATTAGCCTACGACAATGTGACAACCATGAGCTTTGAGAGGGGCAAAACTGACATAATTGGTTGCAGTTATTTGATTGTGACTTAATTGAGTTGCATTCAAGAAACTTCAACTGATTTGCAACAAATGTGCTCTTAGGGAACACTCTTGCGAAGAAGAAAAGCTTTATTCGCACTTTTTACCATGCATCACTGTGGTAAGCCAATTCACGAACAACCTCGTCAAGCAATGCCAATAAATGTATAAAGCTATTAATTAAAAAAGTCAATCCAATTCATCTCTTCTTTCGGCCTATTTTGCATACCGTACGTTGTCATACAGTCTTCAGGGCAAAAGATCGAATCAAAATTAAAAATGTAAATATGCTGCCTCTGATCATCATTGGCAAATGAGAATCCAGCGTGACGCACGACAGCCTCGATAACTGTGTACATTCCCAATCAACTTCCGATGGAAAACCAATCCGGAGAATTTATTCCACTCGGAACATAATAATTAAAACTCCCGGCCTGGACATGACACAACCCCGGCTGACTGACCGAACTCGAGCGCGGGTGCACTTGAGTGCAATATATCACCGCATTTGGCAGCCAAGAGTGCGATAAAATTTGCAACAGAAACAAAACCATAACAGCGGTGGTTTAAATTTATGCAAAATGCGCCCCCCACCCGCGGTTCATCGCGGTTCGAACGCAACAAATGACAAAGCTCTCTATTCCTAAACAGAGACCACCGAGCCAAACCGAACATCGTTAATCATAATCCGGTGTTGCTGTTGTTGCTGTTGCAACGGATTTGGGGGTAGCAACCAGCTGCATCACCGGCGAAAAGTCGGGAAAATGCTCCCCAACCACCGGCGAGGGCTGTTGCTATAGTTTGCATATTTCGGGGCAATTTCCTATTATGCTGATTGTACGAACGAACGCATATCTGATATGGTTGGAAATTTGGTTATTATGAGCCCGGGAAATGGGTGATACACCTCGTTGACCGCCGATGTGTATGGAAGAGAGTGGTAGGTATTAAACCCTATCATGTTGATGTTATTATATTAGCTAATTGCGGTCAGATGGTAATTTCACAGTGGGATGCACTTTCAGATTGGGGATTCAATAAGCACAGCGACGCTTTTATCGGCACGATGAAGGTGAAATTCGGGATATCAACGTTTCAGAATAATCTGAAAGGGCTCCGAAGAAAGTGTGCAAACCGCAGTCCGCTCGCGCTAAGTGGTGAAAGGTGAAGGCACCGTTTTTCCCAATCGAATCCACGCGAATCCGACCGCAACCACATGTTGTTGATTTTGTGGCAATTTCGCTTTTTTTTTCGGAAGCAGCCTTTCAAGCGTGTAACCTTGAACCACTTCAGCTCTCGCGCGCTGTGGAAGCAAGTAGATGATGGAGATCGCGCTTATCTGTGGCAGGCCCCAGAAACCCAATGAACACCCGTCGTCGCCATCGCAGTCTTTCAAGCCTCTTTCTCTTTTCTCGTTCATCAGCGCAAAACTCCGACATGGAAGTAATTTGTTCATTAGCCGACTCGAGTTGCTTTCCACGTTGCGTTGCCTCGATTTCACGCCCGGTTTTGGGTGTATTGTATGTACTCTCGCTTTTCGGCGGGGAAAATCGGACCTCCTGCGTCTAAAGCCTCTTTGAGCAAAAATGACGAAATTAATCGTGATGCGTTCTCGCAAACTGGATCAGCAGGTAGCCTTCGATTGTCCAAAGACAAGAGCGCTAAACTAAGTCTACAGGTTAATGGGCTGCTCATGAATAACCCAGAGCAATGCTACCGAACCGACTTACGAAATGCGTTCCTCCTCGGGCTGTGAATCGAGAACAAACGATGGTTGGGCTGCTCATTGGCACGACTTACTTTCAAGCGATAGTAGTAGGAAGGGAAGCTCGCGCGCAGTCACATCAATTTGTGGTCACGATTTAATTAGACGGCGATCATCTTCGGTCCACTTCCAAACGACACCGTCGAATTTTTGGCCGAACAATCGAAAGTGGAGTTTCAGGCGACTGCCGAGGTAAATCGCTCTAATTGATGGTTGATCTTCGTTGATGGTTGATCTTCGAAGAGCAGTTTTTCGTATGTGAACAGTTTAGTGGTGCGAGGGAATCTAGATCGAATCGATCGTGAATCGAACTAAACCGGATTAGTCACGTTTTTTTCGCTCCCTTGTCGGCGCTGCATGGCGTCGGTGGACCAGATTTTCACATGCCACTTCGGATGGATGAATGAATATGGGGAGGATTGTTTTGATCGATCGATCTATGTTGTGGCACTTTATTCGCGGTCTGTTAATACATCACGCTTTTTGACTTGGTATAAAAAGGGACTGGGCTGTTTAGGAAAATTGGATTAGTTTTATGTAATTATGGCGCGGGTCCGATTTTTTGAGATGAATAATCTGTAATTATGTCTTCGTTTGAAAAGGAAATTAAACCGTTGGTTGTATTGATGGCTTAGAAAAATGTAAGGCTTTTTAAGGTCCAGGTCGTTTCACAGAGGTGATGAACCTGCCTCAGGCTGAGTATCACGTTAATAAGAACCAACAATCCCCGACAAATGAAATGAGGCCGGTCGGAGGAAAAATATCCACGACGCATATAGCTTATTTATTTATTTATTTATTTATTTATTTACTGATTCGTAAACAGATATAAACGTTTATCCCAATGACAACAAGAGAAAACTGAATTACAGATAACCTCACGGGATACGTCAAAATTAAAAACGGCATAGCAGCTGTTGAAAACGCGACATATGCTCAGCACAGGTTCGTTGATCCTTGAGTGCCGGTTTATAAAGATAGATTGTAAACGGAGGTTTTGTCGCCGAGTGTTGGTGTTCACGAGACCAAGTAAAGTGCAACAATCGATGTTTCCTGAAGGAGGTCACCAACGAGACACTCTTTGGCCACCATACGCCTCCCGTTCAACAATTCCAGATTGATGGGCTTACACCGAATTTCGGAACTTTTCAATATGCAAGAGTCTTGCCAACGAAGATGTCGCAAAGCTTAGCATATAAACCTTCGCTGACCGGCTTCGATCCTCTGAACTGCATTTTCGTAGAAAGGGGACCATATGACGGCACAGTACGCCAGAAAAAGACGAACCAAAGAGCATTGTAGTGCCTTCAGACAATAAACGTCTATGAAGTTTTTTGTGAAGGGAAAGATAAGTCCTCGCTGCGATGAGGCTTAAGAAGCAATATGGTTCTCGAATGACAGTTTGGAGTCGACCGTTACTTCCAGATCTTTGACTGTTGTTTTAAGTTTCTAGCGCGTTCCTCGAAGGAGGTAGTCGTTTTCTGCCAAAGGAATGGAC